>JAQGDQ010000326.1:0-71933 GCA_030141605.1 Tubiluchus corallicola
AATTTATACAAACAAATCTATTACAAATCCTACTCAAATAAATTAAATCATGTCAAAGAATCATCAAAAAAACAATATTACACTGAAACATTGCAAAAACACAAGAATAACATGAAAAAAACTTGGGAAACAATAAACAGTATTATAAAAACTGATCCAAAAACACGACAAACACCAAGTAAGTTAACAATAAATAATGTGGACTATACAGATACATATGATATTGCCAGTAAACTAAATGAGTTTTTTGTAAATATAGGCCCTGACATGGCTGCCAAAATACCTAAACCTAACATTAATTTTACTGACTTTTTAAAAAACCCTAACCCAAATTCTTTCTTCATTAATCCTATTACTGAAAATGAAACATGCACACTTTTAAACACACTTAATTCAAACAAATCACCAGGACCACAAAATATACCAATATCTTTTTTTAAATCTGCAAGTCAAATTATTTCACCAATACTCACATTACTGTTTAATAAATCGGTTAATGCTGGAACTTTTCCAAATATATTAAAAATAGCAAAAGTTATTCCTTTATATAAAACTGGCTCTCCACATGAACCTGGCAATTACAGACCAATATCTCTCTTATCACCAGTATCAAAAGTTTTTGAGAGGCTAATTTACAAGAGATTATACCAGTTTGTTGTGAAAAGTAATATCCTAAGTAAATACCAGTTTGGTTTCAGAAAAAAATTATTCAACTGCCCTTGCTGTATCCGAATTAATAGACACGATCTCTCTAGACACTGACAAAAAATTACTGAATTGCGGAATATTTTTAGACTTATCAAAAGCTTTTGATACCGTACAGCATAGTATACTAATAGCCAAATTAAACTATTACGGCATCAGAGGGCTACCTTTGCAACTAATTCAGTTATATCTAACCAACAGAAAACAATTCATATCTATTAACAATGTATCATCAGACTATAAACACATATTGTGTGGGGTGCCACAAGGCTCCAATTTAGGACCTCTTCTATTCTTAATTTATATTAACGATCTTCCCACATGCAGCAATTTTCGAACCCGAATATTTGCCGATGACACTAATTTGTTCATGTCTGACTCCAATATAAATAATCTGCAAAAATCTGTTAATGACGAAATGAAAAAATAGACCTGTGGATGAGGGCAAACCAGCTATCAATTAACTACAAAAAAACCAAATTTATGATAATCAACAATAAGCAAATTAACAATGCTAATAATCCAAAATTTCATATTATAATAAACAAACACAAAATTGAAGAAACAGACAACATCAAATACTTGGGCCTACTCATTGATAATAAATTAACATGGGAACCACATATAAAACACATAACATACAAATTAAGTCGAATTACTGGAATAATTTTAAAAGTAAGGCACCACGTTGACCAATATATTCTGAAACTTCTATATAATTCGTTAGTTTTCCCTTATTTACAATATTCCATCTTAACATGGGGTACGGCTTTTGCATCAACTCAAAAATTAATACAGACACAACAAAACAAAATAGTAAAATTAATAACTTTTGCTCGCAAATATGATCATGCTACACCATCGTTCGTAAAATTAGAAATTTTAAAAGTAAGAGATATTTACAATCTTGAGTTGTTCAAATTTATGTATAAATTCAATGCTGGTTTATTACCCGAACTTTTTAGTGAATATTTCACTAATGTTTCTGATATACATTCCTACTCCACAAGAGCTGCTTCTAATGAACAGTATTTTGTGGAGAGATTTTTTTACCCGACATGGTTTCAATAGCTTAAAATCACGAGGAGTTAAATTATGGAACTCGTTGCCAAAAGATACCTTTGGCGGTAGCTTATTTTCTGCTTCCAAAAAATACACAAAATTCTTACTAAATGAATATACCTGTAATACATAACTTGTAAGACAAATAAGCAAGCTATCAAGTGTGTTTTTTTCTTCTCATCTCCTAAGTAATTGTTGCTCTTTCTTATACTTACTTTTTCTCTTAAGTTTTCTATATTACACTTTTTTTTGATACTTATTTTATCTCTCCATACAGTCAAAATCCCCTGTCAATAAGGCCCCTATTTGAAAATATATATAATAATAATAATAATAATAATCATAATTACTTGTATTAATTGTATTGTTTTGTTTAGATTTCGGTGTCATCTAACTTTATTATTTTTTGTTTTCACTTATACTGTTTTCATTTATACTTTGTTTTTATTTATACTGTTTATTATTATTATTTTTCCTATTTGATTTTGTTATCCGCAGTCTCACCATTTACTTTTAATATACTAATTTAATTATAAGACAGGGTAGGAGACTAGATGACCCTATGGTCCTTCCCTGCCCTGCTCCACTACTATAATTAAGTAATATTTAAAAAAACTTGTCATGTCAAACAAATGGAGAAAATAAATGTTCTATGTCTATGTCTATGTCTATGTATCTATTGAAAAGAAAGAAGAAATACTATAACCAAGTGCCCCTTTGATACGTTGAGGTGAGCACAGGTGAATTTACAACAGAATATCTAATTATTAGTTAACTAATTAACAAGTTTACTAACAAACAGAGATAAGGTCTAGATAATTTTCCCAGTCTTCCGCACTTGGCAATGGCTTTCAAAAGCTTTAATAAAACAAACTCAAGCACCTCGCCTCATTTTAAAAGAAAAGAAAATCATTAGTAAAATTAAAAACTATCCAGTCTTTAAAATGGACAGGGACATTAAGGGACCTCTTACTAAGCAACACTTTAGATACCAAGTATAGTAACTTATAACAGCAACCTTTCAAAGATTATTCAGTCTTTCTGGAAACCCAGTATGGGACAATACGGAATTTCCTGGTTTAATCCTTATCTAAAAGTTAAATATATTTAACCATAACCAACTCATCAGTAAGTTTGGAAAAACACAGTAGAGTTTATGCAACATCTTTGATCAGTGGATTCTGCTCTGTATCAATTTTATGATATTTATTTTCTTGCAACGCAGCCATCACAAACAATGTAACTTTTCCTTTATTGTTTTAAAAAGGAAAAAATTGCATACATAATAAATCCTTTCCAAAAGATTTTAACAATGATTCAAACCTGGTAACATTGGAACAGGTATCCGCTTAGATTCTGTTAAAATACTGAACTTGTCTTCAGTTACAGGATTGTGCAGTGGAGCCTGCAAAAGCAAACAAACAAAGTAAGTCTATAATAAAACGTTTCCAATCAACTAACCACAAATTTACAGTTGATCTTCACAAGTGCATTTAAATCTCAGATGCCATGTAAATGTGCAATGCCAATAATCAGAACTGTAACTAGTATTTCATTAATATTAAACATTGACACCAATCTCTACAAAATCAGTATATGTCAAATGGGCAAACTCATCACGGAAAAAGAAACCTGCTATTTAATGGTCAGTGCAAGTCATCTAAAACAAAATCTGCGGTGCTTATCGTCGTCTTTTCAAGCAACGTAATGGTTTTAGTACTTGGGTGGGCAAACCAAATCATATATATTACACAACTTACCCCTTTCGCAGCCCAGTCAGGTATCAATTCATTGAGAGCATGAGGCTCTAAACAATTGCCCGATAAAATGTGAAGCCCTAAAAAAAAGATTCGTCATGACTTACAATTTGTCACAAGTTGAAGCTTGCACTTGGTAACTCTGTGCAATATATGAAGCTTATTTGCAAAACTATAGATAGTGAAGGTGTTTATAAGTGTATACTTATGCCTATAATGTGTATAATTTTGTAAATCTGCTGTACATCAATATATGTGTGTGTTTATAATTTTACTAATCTGTTGTGAGAAGTATGTTGTAATAATTGTATTTTAGTAGCCATATTTTGTTTAATTATAATATGTTCTAGTAGATTAGAGTGATGTTATTGCCAATTAACCGTCTAGTCATGAATTTCTTCTAGTAATCATCATCAAATGATTCACAGGTATGCTGTGACATTGCTTGTCGCAGTGTACATTTTATATTCAATTACTTGTCAATTGCATGTGTTTTAATGACAATCTTATAGGGTACTTTTGTGGCTATCAAGGGCATGCCTATTTTTGTGACTGTTTTTCACATCAAAATATTGTGGTGCGATTGCACAATTATTTGTGACTGTTCACTTTCAATATAGCGTAATTCACGTCATTGCAGTTAAAATTCGGGACCTACATTTCAAACAACTTTAAAGTGTGTATTAACACTTTGAGTGAATACAGAGCCCCATCATATCATCAAACAGAAAATGAAAAAAAAAAGAAATTTTACACAAGTTATAAAATAATTAATAACATAACCAATAAAAGTACATATGTTTTAAGATCAACGCTACCTATTTCAACGGCTTTTTCTACCAGACATACTCTGAAATCCTCATTGCCAGCTTCATTAGCAAGTTGCTTTAATCGTATAGCAGCAGACATGCCTGCAGGTCCACCACCAACAATCAGCACATCACACTCATCCGATACTCTCTCCATGTCTATATCTAAAAAACATTGATAGAAAAATTTTACGTTGGTAGACAAATTTATAATAAATTTTCTACAAATGGCAAGTAATTTGTTATACACAAACAAAGATAGTATTACTGTATTTGATGTTTGGGCCACTCGCTTGTGCAGTAACTCTATAAGGACATCTACTTTGTCATGATACTGGTCTCCTTCATGTAATACATTTTTGGTTAATTTTCACGTTATAATGTCACAGTAAACGTACTTCATATTCTAAATTTTCTGAAAAAACAAATTTCATTGCAATGGTAAATGGTGTTTTAATTGAAAGACTTAAAGGAACTGACAGAAGCGCATAATACGAAACATGGCACATGCATTTAAACTTTTGTACGTGCAGATGCAGGTGCAAGTAGATCATTGCTTTGCTTTCTGAACAGGCTAAAAACACTGTGCTCTGCTTCCCACATTTTCATCAAAGTTTTTTTTATGTTCACCAACCTTCACTTTTCAGCATTAGCCTTCTAATAATTCACTTAGGTTCTCAAAACTTTGTACAAATTTACCTATACTTTAAGATTTTAAGTAAAGCTACTGGTCATAAATTTTATTCAAATTTCCACCAATTTTGTTACGTAGCACTTAATGAAATGAAATGGTTATATGAAAAACAGTATATGTATCCCTGAACGTACGTCTAACAAGTAATCTTGTTAACCAGTTTATAAATGTTGATTAACAAGGATGTCAAAGAGAAGTTCCTATTGAAATCAGATCTGAAACTGTCAGATTTAATATTTAAGTGGAACACCATAGTTAATTAAAACACGAACATGATATAATGCTAAAATTTATCTACTACAGCAGGTTTTGAAAAACAATCTTGAATCTGACATATGTTTACAATGACTGCTGTTAAACATAGACATTGTAAAATCTGTATACAGAAAAGAACTTGGCAGGAAGATACAAATGACTTTATAAACCTAGGTGTGAAATTTAAAAATCACTAATTGGGTAGGTACAAATACCTTCATGAAATAGGTGCCATATGCTGCCTCGACAGCATTTCTGAATAAAAATGTTAATAAATGTCATTTAATAATTAGTAACAGATCACGTGACAGCTAAAGTAGTACCTGCAATGATTACCTTTCCATCTTTCATCAGTCTCCCTTGGAACGATACTGTAATGAGTTGTTATCTTAGGAACTGTAACATCACTAAGACTTCTCTGCACTTGGCGAGATAAACTCTGCACTGAAAATTAAACAATTAATGTGTATCGGTGACTATTAAAATTCCAAGGCATTAATTCTAATATATATAATAGAAATGCTGTCCCTAAAGGTTTAATAGTAGCTTCTTCAATTAGTTTCTCTTTACTATGGATAGGTGGCTCTGACCGATTGCTGATTAGATCTGCTTTGGTCATGTAGGTTAATACCCCGTGTATCAGCGGCTAGAGCGTGTAATCTGAAACAGTAAGATCCCGTTCGACTCAGTTTTTGTTAGAGCTTCCTCGGGCTTCTAAATTTGACCGTTCATTCACAATGCAATTAACGATCAGCCCAATTCTTTATTTGTCTATTAATAATCACTAATTTAATAAAATTCCTAATGATTCGAAACAAATAAAACAGAAATAATAACACTTCTACCTTCACTTCCCTAATGGATAGCAAAGTTGTTGTGCAATAACTTGGATTACTTTACCAATTTGTTAATTTTTAAAATTCGCTCTTAGCAAGGTAAATCAATACTCTACAAGACTGGCATCTCAAATCACACATTAATTTTCAATCATGCATAACAGAATTAAGTCTCAGAACCGGCCTTAGGAGGTGCAGGTCCCAGTTGAAATTGGTTATTTATATTTCTATGGCAAAATATAAATAAATAAGAATGCTGCACTTAGTGTAGCACATGTAAGTAAACGGGCAAAGCAGCTACACCTCTATATAAAAAAGCATATTTGTGAGGCCGACAAGTAGCCAACAAAATGTGTTGATCACCACTGAAAACTACCCTTTGTGGATACCTGTACATGAGTGCTCGAATCTGATTCTGTCTGAATATAACATGTTTTATATTTTGTGTCCAGATAAAGATGCACTATAATATTTTATCATATGATACAGCTAAAATTTTTTATAGGTTTACAAGACATATAAAAGCTGTTACACCAAAGATTACAGCACAGATTGCACATATTGAAGGTTAAGGCAAAACAGCAAAAGTAGTGATGTTTACGATTGATGTGCTCCAATAGATATAAATACTGAAGTTATCTTTTGGACTACTTAACTAATAGCCACCGAAGCTAAAAGCTGACAGGCAGTAATAGCTGGTATTGCTGCTAATAAATTGACGGCGATCACTATATACAATGCATAGTTGGACATTACAATCGTAGTTGTACACAGATTACTACCCTTTAGTGCAGGGTTGCCTGAGGCAAGGGCTCGATTTGGAGAAATTAGTCCAAATGATCTAAGGCCAGACAGGTCTCTTTATTCTGTCTGTTAGCTGCACCAAACCAGTTTATTTAATTAGCACTTGTATTCTGATTTGATGTGAAAGTTCAAAAATTGCACTTTAAACCATAACGGCAGAATTTAATCAGATGGAAATACTGATTTAAGAATGTTATGCATTCTCTAAAATTACGTGCTAAATCTAAGATTTATAACAAGTTATTAGTATCATCTGCTTCACACTTGGGATGACTCTGAAGTTGGATGTTTGGAATTAAAATAAATAATGTGGGAAGGTGACCCCGTCTGGCATAATTTCTAAGATACGATATCCTTTCACTTTAGCGCTCTGCATCAGTAAATTTTTCTAGTGTAGTAAGTAAGGATTACCCCATATTAAATGAGTAATGTCAATCGGCAAATTCTAGTGAATGAGGCCTGTAGCATGCACTTCATTACACCTATATTTTAAGTATTAAAAATGGCTAGCCAGCTGAGAATATTATTAAAACTAACAGCACAGTTAACTAATTCTAAAACAAGCAAAGGAAACATATTTTGTGTATGATTATACATTTATAATGATTTGTTTTCTCCACGTTGTGTATGCATATGTCAGTAACCGGCCATGGTATGTATGGGATGTTTCTTTTGGAACATCAGAGATAAGTAGAACAAATACATAGAAGTTAGCACAGCACATCGCAAAAAGTTATACCAAAACTCTTGCTTTATGCAATTGAAGTCTCGTTATAAGTTATACAAAGATACAGATCATAACTGTGATACGTATTAAAATGTGTAGGAACAAATCCGCTCTGTATTTAATTTCAGTTGCGTAGGATACCAAGTTAAACTATAAAATACATTTTATAGCCTAACAAATAAAGTATTATATTACAACTACTACAGGAATGAAACCTACGATACTGAAATTACTACAAAAACAGTCAGTGTCGGAATCATTTGAAACACTTTTACAACACGAGATGAAGAACGCAACATTAGATGCAAATCTATTCGAGAAAAAAGGAAAACGAGCATTTTTTGTTCTTGAAACCGTTTCTTTACAAAACGGACTTGTAAAATGGTAAGTTACGAAACCTGGTGCTACTTTCAGGAGTTTAGTAAGCAGGCATTGGCAAGCAAGAACATAATAATGTTGATCGCATTCTGGGCCTTGGAAATACAATAAAGCATGAAAAATGGCAATTGGAAAAAAGTAATTGGGTAATTTTCAGTCACGATTCAAAAGTGTTGAGCTCTCGATGGTACAGAATACTATTTATAGACATTCGAAAAGGAAAGTAAGAGGTGATCACGAATCGAGTAAATATTTATGACAAGGTATCTTACAGAAGTGCCTATCTGCACAACAGTGTGAAGACCGAAGTAATAATCGTAAAACAACGCTTCCGTGAAAAATATACAAATAACTACTCGTTACTTTTTACCAACCGAATTTAAATTAAAAAATACCTGCACGACACAATTTAACAGAAGACTTCAAGAACGACGCCATGACACTGAAGGCACCAGCGAGATTTTGGATTATTTTTACGACCAATCCACTTGATGAAATTTAATATTGATTGATCAATCCCTGCAAGGCCCTTTCAAGAAAACCCCGTCTTTTGAAGAGGCCTTGGTCCAAACTTCGAAATTTGTATGTTTCTCTGTTTTAGACAATTGCAATGCTATGGATACTATTTTTCAAGATAACCTATGGTACTCTCCGCAGTTATAAATTTAGTTTAAAACAAATGCTATGTTAATGATTGTTTAGAGATTCTTAATGATCTTCTCTTTTGAGAATTAATATCAGGACGTCAGGTACAACCTTCTAAAATGATTTATTAAATGTCTTAAATAATCTTATAGATGTACAAGCATTATTGTAATATTTTGCCTAAAACTGAACTAGTGAATAGAGATTGCATAAGCCGTATTAGCAAAATTATTGATTTTTAACAACTAAATATCGCAGGAAGAAGAGGAAGTATCAAATGAATGGAACTGCTCAGTTGGTTCCTCAGGTGAGTCAGCTTTAAATACAGGTGTCATTTTAGCTATTTTGAGAAAGTCGGGAAAGACTCCTTGTGTAACTGATAGGTTGAAAAGATGGGTTAAAATGGGGACAATTTTATTAGCAGCAAGCTTATAGTATTTAACAGGTATGTTTTCGTGACCAGTAGACTTTGATTCATTGAGCTAATTAATTTCAGCTTTTATTTCGGCTTGTGTCACTGGGTAAAAAATATTGTTTTTTCATTTCTGTTTGTTAAATGTGAGTCAAAACTAACTAGTGATGGTGGAATTTTTGGCCATATTTTCGCTAATAGATTGAAAAAAGTTGTTAAAAGCATTTGCAATTTCCATTTTATCTGTTAATGTGCGGCCATTGTATTTGAGTTTCTCAGGTGCTGATTGAGTTTTGTTATTTCTACCTAGTATGTTAATAATATTCATCCATGACTTTTTATATTGTTGCTGTGTACTGTAAATAAGTTTTCGTAAAAAAATTTCTTAGCAATGTTTTTTAGATGATCCAGCCTATTTGAGTATACTTTATATACGTTTCTGTCATATTCCGAAGGTGATATTTTATGTGTTTTGTACATTGTGCTTCGTTTTCGAATTAAAGTTAATAACGCTGGAGTAATCCAAGGTTTGTTAAATGTTTTGCTTTCCTTTCTTGACAAGGTCCTTATAGGGGCATGGATATTTAGGACGTGGGAAAAGTTTTCGAAGAAATTTGTAAAAGCATCATTAGTATCAGCGATATTAAGTGTGTTTACTAACAATTTTTCAAGATCTTGTAAAAAGGACTCCGTATTGAAATTTTTTTATCTCGTATAGTTATTTTAGTTTTAGCTTTGACTAGGTGAGCAGATTTTACAATTATAAATATAGGAAAGTGATCAGCTACTTCACTAAGTATGATACCAGAAACTATGCGGTTCTGATGTGAGTTTGTATAGAAATGGTCTATAAGTGTTTGTGAAGTATGAGTAATTCTGGTCGGATATGTTATTAAGGGTGTATAGCAATTTGTAAATAGCATGTTAAGATAATCATTTACTTGTGATTTTTGTTCATACTGTAGTAGATTTATGTTTGTGTCGCCGCAGATATATGCGGTTCTTCCAGATCTGTTTATTTTAGATAAGACTCTTTCAGCCTCTTCCCGAAAGTGCTGTAGTGAAATGTTTAGGTGTCTGTAGATGACCCCAAAAATGACTGGTTTGCAGTTATTTGCTGTTTTTAACTCTAGCCAAAGTTGCTCTACCTGTATCCTACTGGTCAAATTATTTTGTGTTTTTATAGCAGCTATTTGATAGTCTGTGTTTACTGAAAATGAGATGTTTCGTTTTATGTAGATTCCTACTCCACCAGCATTTGTTTGTGAATTTACATTTAAAAATAAATAACCTGGTATATCACAAAGAAATGCTGCGTTGCTTTGCAGTTTTGTTTCAGAAATGGCGATAGCATCTGGTGGGTTATCCTCAAAATGTGCTAATACATCAAGCATGTTTGAGAAGCTTTTTGATAGACTTCGAGTATTAAAATGTATAAAGAACATGTCATTTTTGTTTACAACTTAATCAGAGTTTTGTCTCAAAGCAGCGAGCTTGTAGTATTTGCACATATTGAAGTTTGTGTAATGATCTGGATCCTGTTCATTTGGGGTGAAAACTGATGATAAATTTTTTAAAATATTGCTCATTTGGCTTGCACTGAAAATGTCTCTTAGCTCGTCATTTTCAGTGCTTTGAAAGGGAAGTATTCTATTTATACATGGCTGACAATAAAAAGGAATGTCTGAATTAGCAATTACCGTATTACACATACGAATATTGTAGTATTACTTACGAGATTATCATTGTGACACAATTTTTATTTCTCACAAAAATTACATTTTTTCATCATAAGCTTTCGTTGCTCATGAACTTCATCAGCTAAAATCAACTTGATATAGCACATATCTTTCATTTTGACTTCCCTTGCCGTTTATGACCATCGCTAATCTCAGAAGAGCTCCAGCTTATTTTTAGAAGCTAATTTGTCTGATATCCTTCTGTGATTACAGACTCATCATCATGACGTTTTCTGTAAGGACTCATACCGAATTTCTTAAAAAAATTTGTACGTTACAAATTTGTATGAATGTTGTTATTATTACTGTAGAAATCTTACAAATATTGGACAAAATTGTAAAAAAGTCAGAATCAATAATATTAATTTAATAAACACTTTATTTTGCAGGTAATACATAAGCAGTATTTACAAAAGGTTCAACGATTAAAACAACAAATTTACAGATTTGTCAGTAACATAACATACATGCAAACGAATTTTTAAAGAACTTTACAATATATCACTTAACCATGATATACACTTGCAAAAACGTAAAAAGAATGAACAAACAAACGTCAAGTAAAGAAATATTAAAAAAAGATGACTACAGTAGCTGTACTCAAGCAAGACTTTATCAAGGCAGTACAGTGTACATAACTACCTAAACATTTCGCAAACTTTACTCTAGTGCAAAGCTAAAAATGATCAACTGGATATACATGTATATCAAGCATAATGATTACAATGGTTTTGGCACAGCCTATTTCAACGTCAACATCTTAATAGGCGAGAGAGAGAGAGAGAGAAAGATCATGAGAGAGGACAAAGGAGAGAGATTAATTTACCAAAATGTAGAATATATGTATCCAATATACCAAAATAATCATGTTACTGTGCCCAAGTTTCCTTTAACTGCCACAACTTAACAAAACAGTCTGTGTACAAATTACCCAGGTGCACAAGTTATGGAAACAGCAAGTTGAAATTCCCTACAGGACATGTGTTTAACAAATTGCCTTGTGACATACTCGGCAAAAAAATTCTTGTAACACTTTTATAATTAACTATGTATGCAGCTAATGACAATTTTCTTTCACCACATTTAAATATAGGTTGTATCACATCAGACAGAAAAAAGCAAACTTAATATAATCTACAGCCTACTTTTGGAAAGGATGCATACTTATATCAAGTTCCATATTTGCAATTTTGAAAACTCTACACTTGCAAAACACAAGTTACCCGTAAAACAAAATTTTTTCAATGATTCTAAATTATTAATTATACTAATATTTAACACATAGCAGAAAAGAGTATGTTAACAACACTACACTGCTCAAGTTAAATTACTGAATTGCAACGGAAATAAGTTGTTTAAACTTTTTTTGTTCCACTATGATTCCAATTAACTAAATAAAAGTACGTCACTAAATAAAAGGCAAAGAAGGCCTCTGGCATAATTTTTAGAAAGCGTATACCCATGGCTTAAGCTGTACCCACTGGATATGTTCGAATTCATCTACAAGCACATACCGTATCTAAAAATGTACAGACATATGTCAAGAAAATATGGTATATAATGGTAGACTAGATAAAGCTGACCAGGATGTCAGAAATCTTTATGATTTGCATGTGTTTATTGCATGTTTTTCAAATTTCCTAATTAAATAATTAAGTTTTATCACTTTATTTTTACTTCTGCGAGTAATATTTTACAGTTTCACTAGACCTACAAAAATTCATAATTTAACATATTAAATATGTTGTAATTTTGTGTTACATTAAAGCATCTACATACAATTTCTGGGCTACTGCATGTACCTCTACCTTGACACCTACTACCCTTCTGTAACACTACATATTGTATGCAGTTCTACATGCCCTAAGTTTAGCTGCTTTTGTACATAAGGGTTGCAAAAGCTAGGATAAATTTGAACAAATGTAACAGATCTACATCTGCTCTTCTTATTTGTTATGAAAGTTCTTATATAACACTCGAATTGTACATATCTTTTGTTGAAGGACCACGTCTGATTTTTTCAAAAACTTAAAATCTGTAAAATCAACAAACAATGCAAATCTCAGTTTCAAATGAAACCATCAATAAACTTTAAAAACTGATGAGTGGCATTGTGCATCCATAATAAAAGTAAGGAGGTAGTCAATTGCAATAAGGTTTATTAGTATTAACAGTATTTCGGGAAACCACTGCTCCCTTCATTAGGTCACATAAAATTAATCACACAGAATTCCAGATCTAAACACATCACACAACAATTTTATTTTGCTTCTAGAATGTTTATGTGGCATTCTGGAATTTTACCTGATTAATTCTATTTAACATGATGTAAGGTACAATGGTTTTCCAAACTATTGTTAATACTAACGAACCTTGTTGTGATTAACAATCTCTTTATTTCAATCAATAAACTATTGTCTGAACAGATGAAGTGGTGTATATCTACAGTGGCCTTTTTGGATCTGAACTTAATGGACACAGATGTTAAAACTTTGAAACTTTCACAGCTAAAAGCACAACAGTCGGTGCAGTTTCAATACTTACAAAAAAGTAACTCTCTGTGACTTCATAAATAAACTTCTTTCTTTCTTTTACATTACAGCCCTATTAATATTTCTCAAGCTATGTTTACAATAAAACAGTTGCTTGAAAACTGCATTATCACAGACAATCAGGTTACCTGTTTACACATCCTAATCTAGGAATTTTAGCATTTTCAATTTTAAGGTTTAGTAACGGGCTATTCTAGCCACTCCATCCTTTTTTTGTTGCAATGCATTTGAAGAAACATAAAGCTCAGTCAGTCAAAATGCAATTTCATAAGAAGATACTCTTATATTCTAAATTAATTGAGGGAACCATATCATCACATATCAAATATCAAATCAGTGACGTCAAATTTCAAAAAGGGGCAGTTCAATATTACCGGGATCTACAGTGCAAATCAGAGTACCTACTAACAGAGTATCAATCAGTCACTAGCATAGCTAACAGCGCAAGATACGCATTAGACACCATTTTGTAAAATATATATACAAACCAGGCTGTTCTATTGTTTTTTCAACTGAAAAAATAGCACCTAAATACGAAAAAGTGAAAATTCTAACACAACGACAAGTTAAAAACAGCTATGATAATAATATCAACAGCAAATGAAAAAATTATAAACAAAGTACAAATGTAATAGTTTGCACAACAGCTATACTAAATGAAACTGTACTAAGACAGAGTATCTACTAGTTCTATGGACCGTATCTAGGTTGCCTAGGTTTCACCATGTCGTTTTGAAATAATTTTTCTTCCTTCACTTTTCGCATGTGACAAAGCTAAAAGAATACAAAAAATGAAATAGATTAGTGAACATAATAACACTAGCCACGCTGAGGCTTTATTAACACTAGGGGTGAGCATCAAACGGTCAAATTCGATTCGAATGAGTTCTCTTAGTTTAAATTCACTTCAAATCTAAAATTATAGGTTTCAAAAGTTCAGCAATTCAGCTATTGTACTTTCTTTATCATTAAAACGTTTAAGACAGCATGTAGTCAGCACAATTTGGTTGCGATTTCTGTGCACAATTATTAAACAAATTTTAGTGATTTTACTGCAGGATAAAATCAAGTAATACGTATGATCTTTGTGAGACCTCATTTTATTTCGATTCGGATTCGAAATATTGGTATTCCGTTTGATTTGAGTTTGAAAGCCACAAATTCGATTCGAGCCACAAATGCTCACCCTAACAACCCCTAACCACAATTGCTTGAGTGATAGTTTTCAGAAAAGATTATAATCATCTAATACAATAAAAATTTGAGTGAATAAATGCGTTTGTGTTTGTTCACAAAGCACTAGAAGGGTAGTTTTTTTGAAATTAATCAAGAACAGTGAAAAAACAGAAACCAAATAAAATGTAAGTATAGAAATTCCCAACACTAAACCTGAAAAAAATGAAAGGAAGACATTCAAATTTGGCAACAGCCAGATTTTACCAGGCATAACAATATAGTATAAATAGTATAGGGTGTCTCAAAAGTTACTGTGCACCTTTGATTTTTAATTTTTTCTTTTTAAATTTTTTTTCTAACCTCCCCAAATTCTTGCACGAATTAAAAGGAGGCAATTCTTAGTTGGCAACTCTTTCCACTTTTTTTTGATCAGGCCCCATTTGCTAATACAGTGTTCCCTCACTACTTCGCGGTTCGTTTGTCGCGGACTCGCTATTTCACTGGTTTTCAAAAATATTAATGTAAAATATTTATCGCGGTATTTTCGCTGTTTCGCAGGTTTTTGCGGTACTCCGTCCAAAGTATTTTTGCGCATGCGTAGTACGTATTGTACAGTAATGTATAGATTTGATGAATTTTGCATAAAAAAATCACAAAATGTATAAAAATGTATAAAAAATATTAATTCTGACATTAAAAGAATATTATAAATATAAAAAAATTACCATTTACAGTAAACAGTGTATTTATTCGGCGGATAAATACACACCAAAAATGAAATGTAGTACTTGCGCCCGCTTGAGATGCTACTTGCCGACGTGAGTTTGTACACAACACATGATTGGTTAATTGATGGAAAGCGACCAACCAGAGAATGCAGCTCTGAATTTCAGAAGCACTATGGACTTGAAACATTTTTAAGAACATTTAAGTAAAGTTTTTTGAAAGGTGCATGTACAGTATGGGAAAAGTTATTAAGGGAATGGGTTATGTATAAGAGTGTGGGAAGGGTTTATAAAGGCTTAAAATAATGTATAGCTAGTAAAATACGTATAGCGTCCCTATTTCGCGGAAATTCACTTATCGCTGGTGGGCCTGGAACAGAACACCCGTGACAAGTGAGGGAACACTGTAACAGTAACATTAGAAATAAAATGCAAAATCTCAGTCTGGTAAGAGGTCGTTCGATCACAAACTCACGCACTGCAGAAATTCAGAGCAATGTATGGTTCACACTAACCTCTCACTATTAACGTTATAGCTTTTCAACAAGATGAAACCCCTCCTCACCACTCACAAGCTGTTTGGGATATTCTCAATTAAGATGCCCGATTTCAGTGGAATGACCTTTGAAGCTCTTTCAACAGAAAGTTTGTGACTTGATAATATGCAATTTTTCACAAGGCTGTATCCAAGGCATAAATTTATGCAAAAAGACCAAGCTATCTTTACAAACTCAGTATAACTATTACAGGGTGTGGTGCAAACATTTAGCTTGAAATGCTTGTGCAGATATTGGAAATAAATGTGTTTATTAATTAGCAGGGGGTGGGGAAGAAGGTAGCAAAATAGCAAAGTCAAGCAGTATAGTAGATCTTTTCAGATTTTCATCTAATTTCACTAAAAGGATTGTCAAAGGATTAGTTTATTTGTAGATGTTTTTAACATTTTGCTTTGTTTGTTAAAAAATACAGAAAAGTGTATAGTGACTTATGAGATACCTTGAACTAGTTGTCATAAAATGTGCACTTACACTTCGCTTTTCCAAAAAACTTTGTAGAAATGTTTCCAATGGAATTTTTTCTGAAATAAGTTATAAACAAATTATATTTAGCATATAGGAAATTATTAATCAATGCTATTTGTTTCTGCAAAAAACTGTTGCTTAAATTTACATGGACACAGATGGTAAAATTGGTGATATAAATTCTTATTAGCAAAATAGCACAACCACTGGGAACACTGGGAAGAAAAGAATGGCAATACATGAACTATACTACAGACAAATTGAAAATGCGACAAAACCAGATATGGTACAATTTTAGTGCTTTCACTCATGAATCTCGAAAGACGTAAAAATATTGTAGGATTGCAATATTTGATCAGCTACCCGTTTCCTGCTTCATTCTAACACTTTATCTACAGGCTAAGAGCGATTACAATTAATCATACAATCAGAATGACACTAATGGAATAAAAATAAAAATATTGACAAGGCATATTTTGTAATACTCTAATGTTTTATGCAGAAAAGCTTTAAATTAAAAATAAAATTAGTCACCTTTGAGATAGCCATGCTCACAAGTATCATGCAGAACAAAATATTGATTTGAATTCCGACGAAGTGGTCTTCAGTCCACCCCAGACTGACTGAGAATTCCTTTTATTTTATTATCAGTTTTCACACATGCATGCATGTACCACAGGTAATGCAATGTGTAAAGAAATCATCAAATTTTATTCCTTACTTTCTAGAAGCTGTTCAGCGAAAGATTCACTCTCCTCTTCTGCTTCTTGTGCTGCAATCTGGAGACGGTATCGTAAACTAGAGGTGTCGTACTGCCTAGCTAACTCATGTTGTTTTTGACTGCTAGCATCAAACTCCTTTCGTAGATCAGTCAGTACACCAATCTACATGAACGTTAAAAAGCACTTTCAAGTCATTTGAATCTTATTCCATCTATGTCCCTCACAGCAAGATTACCAAACGTCAAATGTGACAGTGGAAAAGCTAAATGACCAATAATAAACTATATGTGGAAATAAAATTAAATTTCACACAACAGAGATACCTGCACAGATTTTTTAGTCCCAGTTAGGAGTTTACTAATGTCCATTAGCTAAAAAGTGTTTTTTATAATACTACTTTCATAGAATGAGGTGATACAATAGCAAAAATACTTATCAACACATGGCTACTGCGAGTGTCTCGTTTAATTGCAAAACCTACATATGTTAGCTAGAAAAAAGAGATAACAACTTTACTTTTGCAAACATCATTATAGAACTTTACACAATTGAAATTGTCCGTAATCACACATCTTAGGGCACATTTAAAGAGTTTTCTCTCGAGTGCTGTCCACATGAATGGAGTTTATCTGCGAGAAATTCACATGAAGAACTCTCAGCAACTCTTGGAATGTTTGCATTCTCTTTGCAAGTTGGCAATAACTTGCCGAGAGAATTCTCAAAGGCATTCACACTTGCCAGAGAACTTTTGAGAAAAAACTCTCTAGTCTGAATGCACCATTACATATTGAGGAAACAAGAGTGGTCGAAATAAATTCACATACCTTTTCTATAAGAGACTTCTTATGCTCTTCTATCACAGGTCGTTTTCGCAAATTCGATTCTGAAAAAAACAACATTCAAAGATTTTATGTAGACAAAGTAAAACCCTTTAAAGCATAAAAAAGAAGTGATTATAGCATTAACAGATCTGATATCTGACAGCGTATTTTACGACAGTTAAACTTAAAATATACTTGGTTCGTGCTTCATGCATGGATAAAGGGCAAAAATGCCGATTTGTTGTGGACTGTTGTTGTAGATGTGTTGAGAGCTGCATTGTAAAATGTATAAAACAAGCCATTCAGTGAAACAGATGTGCCGCTTTAATATTAGATCTTAAAAAACAAAATTTTGAAGTTGCAATCGAGATCGCCATCACAGTTTTACTTCTGCTAACAATTACACTATTTTTAAAATACCTTTCAAGTGGTGCCATTAAAGAGGAAAATTATCTGAAATGCGAAGAGGTATAGCAAAATTTGTCATTATCTCATCACGCGTAATTTCTATTCAAAGTTCTCACCAGATTGGTAAGTTCCATCTTTAATGTCTGTGCCAAACACATAATAGAACAAATCTTAAAACCTATGTTTTAATAGAATATATTCTTTACCCTAAATTTATTTACAACTTTAATTCTTGTGTTCTCGCAGAATGCTAGTGTTTGTCATATAAGTATCTATGCAAAATTTGTAATATATAAGTTAATGTGTATTTGACTGTTCATCTCTGGAGGAGTATCATCAGTTGTACACTCCTATCTGAGATTATGTGTCTTAAATTTGGTTGTTTACTGCAATAAAAATTTTAATGCAATAAAATAAAAAGTACAACTGCTATTCACACCGTTGCCTCAAAGAAACCACAAAAAAGTCAAGCATTCTAATTAGCTGCAAGTCGACTTACTTGCAATTTCTTCATTTTTACTAGATAACTTTTCTCTATCTTCTGATAACTGCTGTAGTACGGGTGTTGATAGTAGATGTTGTATTAATTTATCTTCATCGCTGTGTAAATCTTGAAGTTCTGAATAACTAGAAAATACATATATGTAAAGGCGTGCATGCATAATCATTCAAAAACAAGTATAGTTCGGAAAGGCTTAAAACCCTTTTTCAAATATCGGTTAAAAACACAGTATTTCCATATTTACCTTAATTTATTGAGTTCTGGAAATGTCACAGGTAACGGCGGCATTTGGTACATTGGCAAAGACATCTACGAAAAACCAAAAAATAATACCTTATTACCAAATCTAGAAAAGTTTAGAAATTATTGATCTTAAGTTTTTCAAAAAATTTCTCAAAAGCGAGTCCAGAAGGCAAAGCATTGTGTTACTCTCATATTTAGTTTTTGTGCCCAAATGCCTGGATATATTGTTTAGAAACAGCATTGTTTAGATCATGTGGGTATCACTTAGTAAAATTTCTATTTCAGCCATAATAAGCACAATAAAAAACAGATTTATTATCCATGGTTTATCAAATTATCAGCTGGTGATAGCTTCAGAAACAATGTTATGTCACACTGAGAACGTGTCATTACTGCTACTTTCTCCTTATAGCTTGTGCAAAGTTACACATAAAATGCTCTACCAATGTGGATATAAAAGTTATACCGTTAATTAAAATAACTAAACAGTTTCATATATATATACATACTGCAACACAATGTATATATACTATACAAATGACATTATTATATAGAATGCTATATATGTTATCATTGTATATGATGGTAGTGATTATAGTTATCATACTCATCAACTATTACAACAAAATGCAGTAACAAATTTTATTTATGCTTGTAATGTTTACAACAGTAAGATAACTTTGCATTGCAGGATAAATGCTGATGGTAACCTCTGAATAATCTACAGGATAAAAAGAGGTATTTAATGCACGTTGACAATGCATAACCATACTCATAACTAAGCAATTGTAAGGGCAAAATTTTATCAGTTTGACAAAAACTTGATTTTAATTTTTGCAATACTGTTTATTGACGTAAAGTTGTAAACTCACCACAGAAGATGTGATTTACTTGAAAAACACAAACAGTTTAGTAAAGAATACTTCAAGAGACAGAGACTTGTACTGAAATGTGTTGGTCAGGCTACGGATGTCAAACGGTTAGCTCCTTTTGAATGTCATATCATTTCAGTTAAAAACAAGAAAAAGAGCTTACCAGATGTCCTGAGCCCGTGCTCAATATATTATTGGGCATAGACGTTCTAAGCTCTTTATTTTTAACATGATATGGAGAAATTGCTTCACTCGTCAGAGATGATGTGCCAGCTGCAGTCGGATGCAATGGATACGGTAGATGTTGATTTGAAAGGGCTTGTTGATTTAACACAGGTGGTTCCATTTGAAATTCGGTAACAAGTTCCTTAATTATTTTTCCCAAATCTGAATGCATCATGAACTGCAAAAAAATATGTTTATATATACATCAACATAAATAAGCTTCTCTTGTTAGTTATTAGGACAATTTTGACAATTTAAAATATTATCTCCTTCTTTAAACACAATGATCATAAGAATTCATTACATAGTCCTGCATAAAATGCAACTTTGCTAAGTCCAGAAAACATATTTGCTTAATCAATAATGTAACTTTAAAATGTAGTGTTTATGATTAGGATTAAATTTAAGTGTTATTCCATAGTTTAAGCTTAGTTTTTAAATATATTTGGCATACTCAGACAACCTGGCGCTGATGGTAAAAAAATCATTATTTTGGTACCTACAGAAACTAAGTATGTGCATTAGTTTCTGAGTTTCACACGAGTATTTAAATCTTCTGTGGCACTTAGTTATTAATGTAACTTTAAAAAATAGGGCTTACAATTTAGGATTAAATTTAAATTTCATTATATAGCCTTAACTTAATTTTTAAATCTACTTGGTCAGGAAACTTGGCACTGATGGTAAAATCGTTTTGCACAAACTGAAACATCATTAGTTCTTAAATTTTGCACAAGAATTTGAATGCCTCTACCAGCGCTATGGTGTCAAAATCTAGAGTAAATTTGTCTGCAGTAAAATTATAAAACAATACACTTCTGGTATTTTTTCTTAAAGGCTTCTTTCTAATATTGCAAAACACATGTTCCACGAACTATGATGGCAAGATGCCAAAAAACAAATCACATCTGCAATTGACAGCTAGTAGGTAAAACAGCCTGTATCAAAACAGAATTGTCATTTGAATATTCTTAATTTAAAAAAAATATTATAACCTTCACTAATAAATGGGATTACATAAAAATTAACTTTATGGAAGCATCAAATCATGTACGAATTAGATTATATGAAAAGCAAGTCCATTTTATAGCTACAGAAATCCATACGTACGTAATACATAAATTTTAAATATATGTTTGTCTAGGTTAATCTACAAGAATACTCACATTATTTATGCCGTTACATCCTATGACCACACTGTGTTGATTGACCCACCGATGCTGTACAGGAGGTGACACCTTAACTATGGGCCGTTCTTGTGGAAACTGTGGTGGCAAAGTGCTAAAATAAAAAATAAAATGGTTTCAGAAAGTTATTTCAAAGTTCAGAGTTGTTGCTTTCTGAAGTTCTGATGATATCTGTGTATCTCGTGATAAAAATCTCCATAGCTTTGTGCATTCTATTTTCTATAATATGAATAAAATGTCTTAGCAGTTTTATTCATTCTTAATATGCTTATCTCACTTTCACTTGGCAAGAGTCACAAGACATTGACGAAAACGTCATGTCAACATAGTTTCAGTAGATAATAAAAATGTTTTTTTAAGAATAAAATTATCTGCTTTGCTCCACTTGAAAAGCTTTGCATTAAATATGCTAGATCTTAAGAATAACCTAAATAAATAAATGAACAAAGTTACAGTTCAGAAGTGATGACAAAATGTAGGCCTGCAAAACCTCTTACTGAGTGATAACGTGAGTATATCATCTTTTAATGTCAAGGGAAAATAGACCACATAGTTGAATGTCACAATCAAACAACACTTGATTCAACAACAGTCAGTGTCAGTGCATCTAAGTTTCAATGGTTTTTTGCTGATCGTTTGTTGTTTTGTAATTTCATTTTTCAAAAAAGGAAATTGGCAATCCCTATATGCATTAGTTAGATTGTCTGTGGATTTTAATTTTACTAATTTGTGGATGCACTGAAACCCTCAAGATCAAGACAGAAAGAACACTGTTAATGAAATTATATAATATAAAGCTTGGAATATAAAGCTGTTTCATTTGTTAAATATGTTCAAAGTGTTAATTCATACTGTTCTGCATTATATCTGGTGTAGAAGGCCCCGTTAAGAATTTCTAATTAAGGCCCAGCACTACCAATCGCTGGCCCTTGCCAACAAAAGTAAAGTATGTAGTACTAAGATACTTAAAAAACCACCAATAGGCCAACAAAAAATACATATGTAATAATTATTATCACCTAACTGTTATTTTTGCATATTTAGACAATGGTAAACAACTTACATATTTAAAGATAATGACAAATTGCCAGCCGTGAAGAGAATCCTGTATTCTACATCTCGCTGTATCTCCAAAACGCTAATAAAATAAAAATTGCCATAATGAATTTGAAGTGACAGTTCAGTAAACTAATATTTCCCAAGCTATAGGTCATTCATTTTCAAAATCTCCTTACTTGCAAAGTGAACTAAATACTTAGCAGCCAGGATATCAGAAAAAAAGGTTTAAAATGGTGGGACAATTTGTTACACCCTGCCAGTATGACATAAGCTGTGAGGTGCCTTGAAATTGATATACTTAAATGAACACTTGTATGAAATACATCCAAAAATAACTCCTTTTAAATTTAGATGCTGCAGTAAATACTATATTATGACAGTGTGATATGATAGAGTGATTAGGCTCTCATATTTACATGTGGAACCTGGCCACCTCAGTTCGGTATTCGCTTCGGATAGTTTTTCATGCACTGTGCTGATACTGGCTGCATACCTCGCAAAATATCCAAACATAAGTGAGACACCACTGTAGGTGCAGTGGCTCATATTAGAGAGATAACCCTGATAATAACCAGGTTCTGGTCACACTACAAGTATCTCACTGAGTAGGCCCTGCTATTGAGTGTTGGACTCTCCCTTGCAGTTTGCAATGTATCAAAGTGTATGAAAAAAGTATAAAAAAGCAAAAAAGTATACCCTCAAATGAAAGTGACAAACTTTGCAAAGTTCTTCAGTATGAAGAATAAATTTCAGTATAAAATACAAGGAAATTACAAATACTTCAAGGTTTAGCAATATAATGTATGTTCACAAACTAAAATTATTAAAATCTTCACTGAAAACTTATTTTTCGACATGTGTCAACAGTGCAGCCAAAGCCGCAGCCCATATTGTGTTATGTGACATAAACAAATCTTGAAAAAAATCTGGAAATTCTACTGAAATTATATTTACAAAATATAGTTAAACTACACAGTAATAACTAACTAATATAGATTATTATTTAGTGAACAAAAAGCTGCAGGTGAGCAATGGTCAGTGGCTACCTCAACACGAAGCAAAACCAGGAGTCAAGAGCCAGCTAGGGGGTCGGAGCCTGGGAAACGCTCTATGAGGCCTTTTTCAGAAACAAAAATCAAGAAAACGAAATCACAAAGTAGCACAAATTTCTTGATTTTAGACTCAAGAGAGTACATCAATTTCTGCAGTTCTTTCCCAGTCTCAATACAATTCTTACAGTTTGGAGATTTATGTTGTGTGAATCAAGGTTAAATGGAAAAATGCTTGCATTGGAGCAATTGGGGCTATAATCTATGCTACAGTGTAATTCTATTATAGTACAATATTACAGCATCACAGAAAAGCAAATTCAATACTAGCAAGGTGGCAATAGAAGTTTTTTTCATAGCCTGCTGCCAGCAGTAAATCTTGGTAAGTTATCGTGTAACATTATCAATGGCATTATCAGCTTTCTCAAAACTCACAAAAGTTTTTGAGAATTGGAAGCTTCTGTGGAAACAAAAATTAGAATACACTCAGCCTTAGTTGAAACTTTATTTCTGTACAACTCTGAGATCTGAACATTAAAAGCAAATCATAAAGCTGAAATCGAAGCGTTTCAAAAGCGAAATTACAGAAACATTTTGGGTATCAGATGACCAAAGAAAATTTCAAATAAAGATTTGTGTGAAAAAATAAAAGAACATTGGACAAGGAAATGAAAAGAACAGAATCATGTCCCTGGCTGCATGATCCATTGGATGATAATGATTCAATAAAAATAAATTACAGCTAATGCTGCGACATTTAGGTATCTTACTTTTGGTTATATAATTTCAACGATTCTATTTGTCGTAAACGTTGTGATTGTAGTGGCGTAGACGTTGGCAGTTTATTAAACTTCGATTCTCCAAAAAACCAGTCCATTATAACTACAACTTCGTTTAAGTTTTCTTACAACTGCGATTGTTTTAACACGGCAATTATTTCTTTTTTTGCGTATTACACTGGAAAAAATTACTACTAGTACTACACTAGTTTTTCACTCTGAGTCTGATACACAGGCATGGTGCTGCCATCTAACAGACCAAATTACACTTAGCCAAAATTTGTCAATTTTTTATTTGGTACACAGTAATAGTTGAAAAAATACAAAAGCCAATTTTGACAAAATTTATTGCATACAGGTTGTGATTAATTTAGTGAGTTAAAAATGGTATGGCAGAATGGTAGTATGGGGTTGAGTCAGGCCAGATTCATTGCCAAATGTTCAGTCCACAGATTTTCACTGTCACTTAATTTGCCTACAGTCCTACAGTGAATATAGAATTTATGCCTTCATTGTGATTAATAATTAATGAGCATCTCATTTCCAGACTAACTGAACTGATGATGTGACTATCATAACCTAATAATAGAAAAAGTAAATATTTTTGTGCATATGCGCATGTGTACTTTCTGTTTCACAATGGGACTAAGCAATAAGTGAATAATTATTAACCAATGGAAGTATTTAATTGTTCAACAAATGTGCTGAACTTAATTATAGATGCCATAACCACGTTCCTACGCCATTAAGCATGTGACCATTTTTTATTATTCTGCCAATTTCTTGGCTTTTTCTACAGTATCCATTTTATGCCCATATCCCCATTGTGCTATTTCATAAATAATCTAGAAAGCATGTATACAACACATTTATGAATTATGTAATCATTCATGGAGTAATGGTAATATTATTTGTACAGTAGCTGTTCTTAATAATAAGTCAAATCTGGCTACATGATTAAAGAAACTTAAAAACTGCAAAGAAAATGCACTAAGAAAATTTTCGGAACAAACGAATTAAGATGAAATTACTTAAAAATGACAAACACTTGGAAAGTATAGTAGTATAAACTATAATAAGAAATAGCTAGGATGAAAGAGTGAATTAAGCATAGCCTTAAAAATTAGATAAAACGTGTTAGAAGTGAAAAAAGTTTTCAAAAGCACTAAATAATAGTATAAAAAACCCGCAGTTGTCCTTAGTTTTCAGTAGACACAATACAATGTTTCTTTTCATTAAACGTTTGTCACATTTAAATAAATGATTTAAGAGAACAAGCTTAAGATCTGAATGGGACAAATATACAAGACTACAAGTGCTTGCTGCTAATGATAAAATACAAAAAGCAGCAAGTGATAAAGTAGGCAACAGAAGTGAAGTGTTTTGTCACTTTTAATTACTCGGCCACGCCTTATTTTTAATCTGTATTTATAATCTGGATTTGTAATCTGCTACTACGTTTTAATCCACTTGTAGCAGACGCGTATTTTATGGTGGGCGACACCAGTTTTTAGCCGCACCCTAATATTTGATAAACACGGCGTTGTAGAATGAAGAAATCATCGGATCATGAAATCATTCGCATCGTTGCTCTACCCAAGGCAAATAGACTCGGATAGACATAGTTCAGAATATTAATAGTAGGAAGCAGTTTTGTATTTTTCTCCACCACAAAGACTGGTTAGTATCCCCTTTAAGTGAATAGCTTTTTAATTAACCCATCAAGTTTGATTGAAAGAACAAATTTACTGGTAGTTGTATTACATCATCGTTTTTGTTTAGACATAGACATAGAACATTTATTTTCTCCAATTAGTTTAACATCGAAAGTTTTTTAAATATTAAGTAATTATAATCATGGAGCAGGGCAGGGAAGGACCATAGAGTCATCTAGTCTCCTGTCCTTTCTTATAAATACATTAGTCTGTTAAAAATTAACAGTGATGCTGCAGATAACAAAAACAAATAAGAAAAAAATAATAAAAACAGTATAAATGATACAAATTATCCAAAAAGAACTGAAAACAAAAAAATAATAAAAGTTGGATACCAAAATCTAAACAAAACGATACAATTATTCAGTAATTGGGATTATTATGTGTAGTAGTTTCAAACGGGGTCTTATTAACAGGGGAATTTGACAAAGGTTAGTGAGTAAAGTTAAAAAACTGAGAGTATGGAAAGACAAAATAAGTATCAAAAAAGTGTAATATAGAAAAATTTATGAGAAAAAGTAAGTATGAGAAAGAGCAACAATTATTTAGGAGATGAGGAGAAAAAAGAAAAGAAAAAAAACTTGCTAGCTTGCTTATTAGTCTTACAAGTTATGTACTACAGGTATATATTCATTTAGTAAGATTTTTGTGTATTTTTTGGAAGCAGAAAATAAGCTACCTTCAAAGGTATCTTTTGGCAACGAATTCCATAATTTAACTCCTCGTAATTTTAAGCTATTCAAACCGTGTCGGGTAAAAAATCTCCACAAAATACTGTTCATTAGAAGCAGCTCTTGTGAAGTAGGAATGTATATCAGAAACATTAGTGAAATATTCACTTAAAAGTTCTGGTAATAAACCAGCATTGAATTTATACATAAATTTGAACAACTCAAGATTGTAAATTTAAAATTTGTAATTTTACGAATGATGGTGTAACATGATCATATTTGCGAGCAAAAGTTATTAATTTTACTATTTTGTTTTGTTGTGTCTGTATTAATTTTTGAATTGATGCAAAAGCTGTACCCTATTTTAAGATGGAATATTGTAAATAAGGGAAAATTAATAAATTATATAAAAGTTTCAGAATATATTGGTCAACGTAGTGAGTTATTTTTAAAATTATTCCGGTAATTCGACTTAATTTGTATGTTACGTGTTTTATATGTGGTTCCCATGTTAATTTGCTATCAATGAGTAGGCCCAAGTATTTGATGTTGTCTGTTTCTTCAATTTTTGTTTGTTTATTATAATATGAAATTTTGGATTATTAGCATTGTTAATTTGCTTGTTGTTGATTATCATAAATTTGTTTTTTTTGTAGTTAATTGACATCTGATTTGCCCTCATTCACAGGTCTATTTTCTTCGTTTCTTCATTAACAGATTTTTGCAGATTATTTATATTGAAATCAGACATGAACAAATTAGTGTCATCGGCAAATATTCAGGTTCGAAAGTTGCTGCATGTGGGAAGGTCATTAATATAAATTAAGAATAGAAGAGGTCCTAAATTAGAGCCTTGTGGTACTCCACACAAGATGTGTTTATAGTCTGACGATACATTGTTAATAGATATGAATTGTTTTCTGTTAGTTAGATATGACTGAATTAGTTGCAAATGTAGACCTCTGATGCCATAATGGTTTAATTTGTCTGTTAGTATACTATGCTGTACGGTATCAAAAGCTTTCGATAAGTCTAAAAATATTCCACAATTCAGTAATTTTTTGTCAGTGTCTAGAGAGATCGTGTCTATTAATTCGGATACAGCAAGGGCAGTTGAATAATTTTTTCTGAAACCAAATTGGTATTTACTTAGGATATTGCTTTTCACAACAAACTGGTATAATCTCTTGTAAATTAGCCTCTCAAAAACTTTTGATACTGGTAATAAGAGAGATATTGGTCTGTAATTGTCAGGTTCATGTGGAAAGCCAGTTTTACATAAAGGAATAACTTTCGCTATTTTTAATATATTTGGAAAAGTTTCAGTATTAACCGATTTATTAAACAGTAATGTGAGTATTGGTGAAATAATTTGACTTGCAGATTTAAAAGAAGATATTGGTATATTTTGTGGTCCTGGTGATTTGTTTGAATTAAGTGTATTTAAAAGTGTGCATGTTTCATTTTCAGTAATAGGATTAATGAAAAAAGAATTTGGGTTAGGATTTTTTAAAAAGTCAGTAAAATTAACTTTAGGTTTAGGTATTTTGGCAGCCATGTCCAGGCCTATATGGCAATATCATATGTATCTGTATAGTCCAAATTGTGCTTACTGGCAATATCATATGTATCTGTATAGTTCAAATTGTTTATTGTTAACTTACTTGGTGCTTGACGTGCTTTTGAATCAGTTTTTATAATACTGTTTATTGTTTTCCAAGTTTTTTCCATGTTATTCTTATGTTTTTGCAGTGTTTCAGTGTAATATTGCTTTTTTGATGATTCTTTGACATGATTCTTTGATTTAATTTGTTAGAGTAGGCTTTGTAATAGATTTGTTTGTATAAATTATTTGAGAGTTTGTGTGATTTGTAAAGACGTGATCTGGTTTTAATACTATTTAAAATTCCCTTAGTAATCCATGGTTTTTGAAATGTAATAGTGTCTTTCCTAGACAAAGTTTGCAAAGGAGAGTGATTATTAAACACATTGAAGAGTATTTCATTAAATTTGCTAAATCCCTCATTAGTTTCCAAGTCATTAAAATTTATTTTGGCTAATTCTAGCTGCAGGTTATTTAAAAAATCTTGTTCAGTTGAATTTTTAAAATTTCTTGTGGTGATTTTGTTGGATTTCATTTTCAGTTTAGTATGCTTTATAATTGCAAATATAGGAAGATGATCTGCTACTTGATAAAGCAAAATTCCAGGTGTTACGTGGTTGGTGAGGTCATTTTATGTAAATATGATCAATGAGTGTATTAGTGTGATGAGTTATTCTTGATGGTTTAGTTATAATTGGCACGAAATTATTAGAGAATAACATGTTTGTATAATTTGTCACTAAGGTTTTGCTGTCACTATGAAGTAAATTAATATTTATGTCACCGCATATATAGCAAAATTTGTTAGTTCTGTTAATTAAAGATAATTTGCTTTCTAGTTCTTCATGAAATTCTTCGATGTTAGTATTTGGCTGCCTGTAGATGACTCCAAATAAAATGTTTTTGATGTTGGGTGGAGTTCCTATTTCGATCCACATATTCTCCAGTCGCATATGGTTTGTGGACCCATTTTTACAGTCTGAGTTGTGTATTTTGTATTTAGGCATTTCCGAAAAAATCATTTAGTTTCTGATATACAATCCCACATCCCACATTGGTTGTAGAGTAATCACGAATAAATTGATACCCAGGTAAGGGTGTAAGAAAAATATGATCTTTTTTTAAACAGGTTTCACTTAGTGCTATAATGTCAGGAGGGCTTTGAAAGTGTAAAAGAATGTCTAACATACTACTGTAATTTTTGTTTATACTACTGACATTAAAACTCACAAAAGTGAAATCCGTACTGGTATTCGCTAAGTTATCTTGACTAGATAGAGTTGAAAGTTTATAATAATTACTTTCTTGATAAGGAAGAAAGTTATCAGGATCATTATTATTAGTGGAAAAGTTAGTAAACGTAGAAAACTCACGCAAAGAAGGTAGACTAGTCAGAGTCGACATGGATACATCTATTCTAAAAAATTCTTGTATATCCTCATTTGGAAGGGGAAAATATCATTTAAGCATTTAATACAATAATAAATATCATTATTACTACCTAATATATTGAATTGCTTAATTGTCAGAGCAGTGCATCTTAAATGGGTCCACTGATGACAATTATCACAGTTAATAGAATTTTCATTATATCTACCGGGTATAGCACATTTATTGCATGGGTGCCTAACTGGCATTTATAATATTTACATTTTTTACACCTTAACTTGTTTTATTCACTACTTTGCGGAAATCTGCTTGTGTTTCTCTGGCAAGCACTTCACTTTCATCATTGTATTTTAATAAAATTCTACCACTTTTGGTCCACAAATATTTAAAACGTTTTTCTTTTTTGAATTGCTTAACATCATAAAATAGTTGTGTTCGTTTTTGAGTCAAACTCTCATTAATGTACATTCTCTGCCTTCCATAATGGTATCTCCCAGTAGGTAAATCGCTGGTTTATCCGACTTCGCCTCTTTTCTTATACATCTCATCCCTCTTGGTTTTCCTAACAAACTTCAATATGATTTTTGGTGTTTCTTTGCTTATGTTTGTCGGTAATCTGTGCGACACACTGATGCCACTGTCATCTTTTTGCACTCCCATCATGTTTGCTGTATCTTTCACAATTTCATCTGTATTTTCTCCCTTTGTCTCAGTTATCCCACTAATCTCCAAACACTCTTTCCTACTATATTGTTCTAATCTGTCAATGGTTGCATCTTTGTCTTTAACCGACTCTTGTAATGTAGCAACAGTTAACTCTAGGGATTTTACTTTAGATGTAAGTGAGTTTACCTGTGTGACTACGCCTGAAATTTCTTTTTTCATGTCCTCAAAGCTGTTTGAAATAAACTGTTGCGATTGCTTAATTTCTTCTGTTTCTTCAGAAAATTTTCTGTCTAATGCACTAACCTGCTCTTGTAAGCTTCGAATGGCATTCAAACATTGTTGGCTGACCGACTGATCACTTGCTGCGTTGTGTTGTTTTCTATTGACTGGGTATTCGTTGGTAAATTTTGCGTAGTATCAGCTGTTTGTTCCGAAGCCGTTTGCTTTCCCGCCATATTTGAATTGTTTGGCGCTTTACTAGTGGAAGCGTTTTGTGCATTCATCTTAGCAACAGACTGCGTTCTTTTGGGGTTTTTCGATCCTCGTGTCTCCATTATATCACGATCAATTATAATGAGCTTAGATAAACGTTTAAATTTTTCGTAAGAACTTTAAATTTAATGATTTTTGTCAGAAGCTCAATCAAAGACAAACTGCTGTTATTGCGCCACAGCGCCACCTGATATTGGTCCTGGAAAGGTTTAAGGCTTGACATTGGTCCTGGAAATTTTCATTTATTTGTGCAACAAGTAATGCAGTATAAACTAATCAGAGTAGAGTTGGGAAAACCAAAAGTGACCAAAACCAAAAAAAAAGTTCACCTAGCATTTGTTTTTTAAATAACTTACAGTAAGTTCTTACTTAACGATGCTAACGAAGTTTTAGCAAAGTTGCAAACACAGTTAAATGAAGACATAGTCACATACATACATAGACATTTATTTTCTCCAATAATGTCACAAATTACATTTTACCAAAAAACTTTACTTTATCCATGGAGACATGGTAAATGACTAGAAACATTGTGTTGCACTACAATAGCAAAAATCATTGCCTATGTTAACTATACAGTAACATTTCAAGGTACTAATGGTCTCCTCACCAGATATTCAAAATAGATATTAAGCTTAAATGATCGCTTTTTGCCCTTTCAATCTTTCCTGGATGCTTTACTTGTGTTAACTATTTCAACAGATGGTGGCACTAACGGTACGATTCGGAAGATGGTATCGTATCATCATGTGCATGCGCCAGCAATGGAGTATCAATTCGTGGTCAGGTTCCCTCAATTAAAATTACAAGAACTTTATAAGATTGTAATACTTGCTTCATATAACAAAAAATAATGTAAAAGCTTTTTGTCATTTTTTGCATTTTCACTCAATAGCCATATAGAGTAAAACATTCTCTTATGGCCCATTTTAAAATTAAATTATGATTTGTAGTGGTGTTACAGCAGATATTTGTAATTTAGACTTACAAGGCTATATAAACATACCCTATCCTCACAATAGACGATTGAAAGTAGTTCTTCAGTATATTCCGTAATTATGATCATCACAGGTATGACTATGAGTATAATATTTTTTTGCAGAACTTGGTCAAGAGTGGTTGAGTCAAACTTATAGGACTTAGTGAAATTCCTATGCAAAAATAAAAGATATATTACTGGATGTGTTGAAAAATGTACAGCAAACTTTCGTGACAATTGGAATACAATAAGTTTGGAGTGAAACGTACAAAACTGCAGCCATGCCGGTATCAACTAATTCATCGAGCAATGCATTAAAGACAAACGAAGAATGCGGTATTCGTGATGTCTGGGCACACAATTTGGAAGATGAGTTTAAGACAATCAGAAGAGTTATTCACAAGTATCCATATGTTGCAATGGTAAGCACTAAATTTTGCTATTAAATTCATGACGTTTTATTGGAGGACATTTTATATCAGTTTCTCATTCATTTGATTTTTCTGTTTAAAAAATGCATTAAAAATATACTTTTTGTTGGTAGCCCTACTTGCTAAAAATCTGCTCTGATATTATTACTTTTGAGTTTAGGTTGGAAGCTAAACTGTTTTAAATTATAAAAATGTCTTAGAATACCACATTTCTTAAAGTATTATTTTCTTTTTTATTGCCATTTATACACATATTAAAATAATATAAAAGAAAGAAATTAGCAGATGCAAGCCAAAATAAAATTTATAAAACAGTGCCCTAGAATTGAATACATCTCATTAAAAGGAACCTAATAAAATGTAACTAAATATGAATTATATACTATATACAGCACATTTTATACAATAATATGGTACTGAGAGAACCAATTAGGCCTATGATAATCTTACATGGACAAAGTTATAGTAAGGCAGCACATTAACATTAGCTAGTCGATTGCTAAAAACTGACAAACTAGTAGCATTAACTACATGAGAATCCAGAGCAATTTGTATATTAGACCATATTAGACCATTACAGTGTTCCCTCGCTACTTCATGGTTCGTTTATCGCGGACTCGCTGTTTTGCGGGTTTTCAAAAATGTTAATGTAAAATATTTATCGCGGTATTTTCGCTGTTTTGTGGGTTTTTACTGTACTCCGTCTAAAGTATTTTTGCACATGCGTAGTACGTATTGTACAGTAATGTAAAGATTTGATGAATTTTGCATAAAACATCACAAAATGTATAAAAATATATCAAAATATTAATTTTAACATTAAAAGAATATTATAAATCATAAAAAATATCATTTACAGTAAATAGTGTATTTATTCGGCGGATGACTACACACCAAAAACGAAATGTAGTACTTGCACGCTAAAATAAGCATAGCGTCCCTACTTCGCGGAAATTCACTTATCGCGGGTGGGCTTGGAACGGAACACCCGCTATAAGTGAGGGAACATTGTATTTTCTATTGTATGCATGCACATTTTTAGGAATAATATTTTTTATAAAACCAATTACTCAAATAATACTATGTCATAATTCTTGGAATGCCATGGCACGAATATTTTCAGTTACCTCATTAGTCTAAGATAAGTCTTCAGTTGTATTACATATAGATTAGTTTACTGATTATTTTTAGGACACAGAGTTTCCAGGAGTAGTAGCTCGTCCTATAGGAGAATTCCGGAGTACAGCAGACTATCAGTATCAGTTGTTACGATGTAACGTCAACTTGCTGAGAATTATCCAGCTTGGGTTAACATTCCTGGACGAAAATGGTCAAACGCCCCCAATGTATTCAACGTGGCAGTTTAATTTTAAATTTAATCTGACGTAAGCAAAGTTAAATTATTTTGTATGTACGAAAGTACGAATTTTTTGTAAATTGTATAATTACTCATTAATTTAAGTATTGAGAGTGATCTCACCTGCTATACCTGATGTCACTGAAGTCTGCAGTGTTGCTGTTTATTTTGTGATATGCATTTGCATTGATAGTGATTTTTAATTCTAGTAGTTGTAAATGACGAACACCCCAGGCAGGCACAAAAAAGACTGAGACATTCTAAGGTCAATGTCCCCATATAAAATTTGCTTGAATGCACATAGTCAGTGCTGTTAGATTCGCTTCGTTTGCTTTAAGCAGCTGAAGTCTCTCATGTGACAGTGACAGTTTTACAGCTGAAGTCAAACTAAATTAGATAGCAATTATTGTTTTACATTTTTTACAGTGAAATGTGTCCAACAGTCACAAATGCCTTCAAAGCAACAGTTGTCATTAGAGCAGTGGTTATTTAGGTAATAATACTGTATATGCTGTGCCAGGCAGGTTTACCATAGCTTGAGCCCACATTTTGAAAAACTATGTGGCCCTCCGCCGACTGTGTTACACAAAAAACACTGCATATATACCAGTAATAATTTTGTTATTATAAAATTAAGTACTAGAGAAGGGATGGACATCTGGCAGCCCCATGGATGACAAAACTTTTTCTAGATTTTATTAACTTTAAAAAATGATCAGCATTGAAGTCCTACGCCTGTCTTTAATACAGAGATTGCTCCAACTGAGTGAAAAAGAAATGTCTTTTACTTATAACTGAGTGCAGTGTCCGGTGGGTCTCACTATTGGAACTAATTTAAAGGCTATATATTGGAAGGTAAATCTATATTATAATTTTAGGGAGGACATGTATGCTCAAGATTCCATTGACCTTTTAACCAATTCCGGGATTCAGTTTAAAGACCACGAAAAAGATGGAATTGACCCTCAAGACTTTGCAGAATTGTTGATGACATCAGGAATTGTTTTATCAGACAAGGTTTTCTGGTTATCTTTTCATAGGTGAGAATAGTTTTGTTTTAAATTTTTTTAGTTATGTTTATTCATTATAGCTCCTTTTTTGAGTGATAAATTTGTAACATGCTCTAGCTTCCAATGTTTGCAAAAAAGCAGTCTTCTTATTTTGATCTAAATTAAATTCAAAGGTGATAACAAAAAAAAGAAATAATAGCAGCATCAGTGCTGAACAAAAAATCAATAATTCTGCTGCAGAGCACCCAGAATGTTGACGGAAACACTGAGAAATGGGCAAACCATTTTACGGTGTCAATGTTCACAGTTTTTATACATGTAAAATAAGCTGTAAGCATCTGCATTTCTACAGTTGCAAATGAACTTAATCTAGATTTTCAATTAAATTTTTGTAGACCTAAGCAAGCAGAGAAAACAGAAGATTTCATTATACATATATGTATGGTAGTAATTTCTTTGCAGAAACAAGAACCATATTTAACACTTGCAATTTATTTGCAGATGTGCACAAGTGTAAAACATTGCTTAGAAACTTTTAACAGTGCATATTTTATTTTCAGTGGCTATGATTTTGGCTACATGTTAAATTTGTTAACAAATACGAAAATGCCAGCTGAAGAACCGGACTTTTTTGAGCTGCTGAGATTATATTTTCCTGTCATATATGATGTGAAGTATTTAATGAAGAGCTGTAAAAACCTAAAGGGTGGTCTACAGGAGGTTGCAGAACAGTTAGAGGTATTATTTCAGATTATGATTTAAAAGCAAATCATGTTTTTGTTATATGAAGCTCAGCTGAAAGGTTAATTAGTTGATTGTAAAAGCATAATGTCAAAATCCAATACTTAATGTGTACGGAAGTTTCTTACCACTACCTTGCTGATTTTCCCTGCTTGTTCTGAGTTTGGCTTTGAAGCCATGGCTTATCAAAAGCTGTAAAATGGCATACCAACCTGCTGTTTCTCTACCATGCAGGTGTCAGTATGCTAGCAAAAGCAGTTTATTTAGTGAATAGTCAACTTGTTACTGATTGGCTGTTTCTATAGTACAATGGTGATACGACTGGATGGATCAATACAAGGTAGCAGTAGGCAGTAGATTTCTCATTATTGATCACATTATGGAAAAAAATTAATCTTGCTTATGTTGTCTTCACAGACTTACCTTGACTGAAGTCCAAATTGTGTACAAATTTTTTGACATTTTTGCTAAGCTTATTTCTCTAATGAAAATTATTAAATGTCATGTAGCTTTTGCAACCTAACATTAGTTAATGATTGCATTTTCACATTACAGCTAGAAAGAATAGGCCCTCAACATCAGGCCGGCAGTGATAGTTTATTAACTGGTGCAGCTTTCTTCAAAATGCGTGAGGTATGATCTTTATCATTTTTATTGCTCGAGCTTTCCTGGACTCATTATTACTGCCTACATATGCGATTCCTGTGTGACGTAGATTTGTAGTTAGCCACTAGTTCGGTAGTTGATTCCCACTAGTAATTTATAATTTTCATAAGCACTGTTATTTCGTATAATTGAATAACAACGTGAAACTATTGTAAATTTTTCGCATGTGTAATTTTTCCAATATAATTTATTACAGATGTTCTTTGAGGATAACATAGATGATGCAAAGTACTGTGGACATCTTTACGGCTTAGGTACGTCTTATGTAGTTAATGGTAATTCAAACAACACTGTCAATTCTGACTCTAACCAACTGGACCAGCCTCCTACCACATCAGCTACTCCATCATTGTCATCATCAACATGACGACTGTGATCTTATCTTGGTAATGAGCAAGTGTATGCGTTATCATAAAATTTGAGCATATTTGTCAGTGGTTAATTTGTGTTCTCTTGCACCTAGGCTAGCATGCTGTTAGTCGGAATGAGGTGACAGAAAATCATTGCAATTCAGTTATTGCTGCGCGATACTAATAGCCTGATTTTCTGGTATCATCATCATCCGATCAGCTATAGTTATTGAATTCTGATTGTTCTTGAAACTCGAACTGCATTTCTTAAATTGTTTATTTTGGAAGAGTAAGTTGTTCAGTCACAGATTATCAACTGCAACTGATTTGTTTCAGCTGTTGTCTTTTTTGAATTTACAACCTCAAAACAAAACATGCTTATGGTAATCAAAACTAAACATACCTGCAGTAAATGATTTTAATTAGCATGTGTATCAAGCAGGAGAAATGTAAACCTGTTTACAGTTCGATTAGTGAAATTAATCTGAATAAATAACTTATTCTGATAATGCTGATTCGTGAGCGTGCCCTGCCATTAATTATAGTTCATATGATTCATTGTGTGGGTTGGTATGTGTCCTTTTTTCTAATTTTTGCATTTATGGCATATAGTCTCGCGTCTCATACAAAGTCTAAGAGTCTGAGCATAGTTATACACTGCTGTATGATAGCAAAACTTTCTTTATCTTGTTGTTTAGTATGTTTCTTTCTTTTGTGCTGGTATTACAGTCCTCAACACACAAGGCAACCACAGTCATCAAATGCTTTGTTGGGCCAGAAAGGCAAGGTCATCCCTTTACTTTCTTACCAACTGCATTACAGCTGTTCTCTATGCTTGGACTGCCTAAATGCAAAAATTAATACTCTTATGTATAGTAAAGAAACATAACGGTGCAATGACTATAGGGGGTTAGTTGATATGCATGTAGTTAATTGGCTATTGTTATATTTAGTTGCTTTCAATCTTTCATCTAGTCTTGTGTTAGATCATCATGTGTTTGCATACAGGGGCCATGGTTTGTAGGCATTTTTATTAAGAACGTTTATTGCTGTCATGGTTTTTATATATATTGGATTGTCTGTTACTGCTGTCTCGACATTTAGAAAGAAATTGTCAAATCGTATTGAGCAAATTTCGCTGTCCATCATTTGTTTTAAATAACTTGAGAGTAGCATTTTTCTGTTTTGTTTTTACCAGTTAATTCTTTCTAAATGACAAATAACATACAGCCGAATTTTCTCATTGTCCCATTTTACAGGCTTTTAGTTCCAAATTCATCTCAGGATTGAGAATAACGCAAATGATGTATAGAATAATAGATGTTATTGTTGTATACCTAGTGCACTCTGTCTTTCACTAATTTTGTGTACTGTGTAGTCATATAATGCATTCAGGTGACTAAGTATACTCCGAAGTGTAAAGTGGTTTCCCTATTTTTGTCGACTGTCCATGTTTATCAGTTCATTTGTGCAGTTTGTGATATATAAGTGGTATTGATATTAGGGTGATAAAGGTTTTTACTTTTTTTAACACAAGTAGTTGAGTTTTCCTCACAGCTTATCATAGGTACAAGCAGGTATAAGACACTGAATTATGTATAGGTAACTCGAATATTGGGTTAAAGTGCTTTTGGCCAAAATGTTTCAACTTGCAGAATTGTTTCTCATTTGCTTTTTTATGAAATAGCTGTAACACTTCGTTTTGTGACTTGGTGTGCCTAATATTAATGCACTTTTTGTTTAAAGAAGCATAGCACATTTAAATGAAATTTAAAGCACTTGCAAAAAATTGACGGAGTTGTCATCATTGTCTATATATGTTTATCACCTGTCGATGAAGTGTGCATAGGAGAGATGACAATATTGTCTTCAAATCATGAATTTTATTCTTTAAGAGATATCTAGAAACAATAACCTCAATTTGTTGGTGTACAGTAAGGTCACCAGAGATTTTATAATTTATGTTGCTACAGTCGAATTGAACAACGTGTATTTCATGTAAACTTCACTGGCTGTTACAGTGAAGAATTGATCTGTGATAAAATGAACTAAAGTGTGTGATTTATTCTAAATATCATTTGCTTTATGATTGTTTCAGTTTCATTCACTTTCTTTCTTCTTGTGGATATACCCCTTCATCTGTATTTTTCAGTAATGCACAACAATGATAAGGTAGTTTCACAATGCATCACTAATTTACTAAATTTAATCCTGGTCAGTAATTATATGAAACTATAAAGTATTGATGAGACTTTTCATAATGCTTTCTTCAAGTTGTGCCATGTTCTTTTTGTAATACTTTCCACCCATTATTATGCATGATAATCTGAAGCAATCACCAAGCAATATGCAGCTGTGAATGCTATAATTATAAAAAATTCTTAACTATGATTTTCACTTTAAATTTTAATGTTGAAACTTTGTGCATTGTTTTATATAAGACAGGATTGACACAGCTAACATGTTATAGATTTTTTTCATTTAAGTAACAATATGCTGTTATAAACTAAGCAGTTAATTTTCATTTGCTAGGTTTTTACCACAACTGGGTTGATTATATGCATACAGTATAATTGATTGCCAATAACTATTTATCCCACGTGTTTAATTGACATTTCAGTTCTGTTTTTACTTTTGTTTAGGTAAACGTGTGCTGATTATGTTTTGCTATTATTTTGTTGATGGTTTCCTATTTAGTAAAAAAAAATTGATTTTAATATGCACAAAGTCATTTCTATCTGGATTTTAATTATTGCTAAACTGGATTGTGCATCTGATTCTTTTCACATTATGATTTTTTTTTCATTTAGCTTTGATTACAGTGGAGTAAATGTTGATGTAAGTTGTTGTAACTGAGATTTGTGTAGCTATTAGGAAAATGATTAAGTATTGTGTGAGAACCATTCTTTAGAACTTCACTGTTTTTTTATTCTTGACGATTATAAAAGTTGACCACCTGTTCTGCAGGTGTACTTTATCGTAAATTTGCTTTGAACAATGTGTAACAGTTAATTTTGTGCCTCTTGCTTAGATTTATGAACCATTTTTGTTGCTGTTTCTTTGAGTATTTTGTTTCTGATCATGCTAGGTTCTCTGCATTTATTGAGGGGTGTAGCCACACGACAAGACATCCAATGTTATTTAAACTCCATGATGGTTTTATGATTGTTGAGTATTTGCTGAATAATCACTGGCAGTTTCACACCTCAGCAAATCCGCTATACAAGGTTTTAGATACGTGAAAGTATATTTCTAACGAAACTGAAATAACCACTACGTTCTTTTCAAATATGCGTCACTTAAGGAACATAAACTGACGGTTTTCGGTACATTTGACGTCTTTTATTCAGCTTGTTGGACGTCACCTTTAATTTTTGTTATGTGACTTCCTTTTATTTCATAACATTGTAAATTTCATTTGAGGAGATCCGGCGCTTTTTGTTAGTGTATGTAAAATAATTTCGGATTTTAATTATTAAGTTATGTTTCACACGACTTTGTACCACCATGGAGCTCAGTTAGCTTTAATATCTATAATCTTAACTTCAAGGTTATATATTAAAGATGGGAATAAACCAAGAAATTAATGTTTTTTAAATCAAATTTTATCGAAATTGGACATGTGAAAAACTCGTTACACCACCTGATTTGAACCATGGACCATTGGAAATAAATTATCAGCTTTTTGACTACGCTACCCTGTAATTATGGCAGGTCTTAATCTAATCGTAATAGTCACCAACCATCCAGTGCTTCCAAGCGTTAACTTATTAGCTAATGTATTTACTAATTAGTTTGTATTTATAATTATTAATTAGTTAGTAATTACTCCAGTATGTGTATATTAACGGTCAGAAATGCTGGATTGGTTAGTGGGCTGTTAGGATTGAATTAAGACATGCCGTTATCACAACGGACTGTGTGGTCCAATGCTGAAAGCATAATCCAAAGATCTAACCCAATCCAATCTTTTTAAAATTCCCTCTTTTTGGTCAGATTTGCTTTAAAAACCAATAGTTTGTCTAATCCATTTTCAGCTAAGTGAGTTATCGTGGTGATGGGCGTCAGTCACTATTCAGCATTTACTATAGTTGTGTGATGTGTACATAAAGTGGCCCTTGTATTTTTACCTGACTTTGATGGCTGTCTTGTGTTTTATTGGACTGTAAATAAAGATTTTAGGCAAACCCTTCTACTATATATAATTATTGCAAAATTTGCCTTTCGTGTTTTGTTTTCGTGTGCTATCATTTTTCATGTACAGACAGACGACACAGCGTAATTTTCGTAATTGTACTGCTATAATAACAATACGTGCACTGTATGTACTCTAATGATAATTTATTTGTAAAGCGCATAAATCGATAATTATTGTCATCAGACATGCGCTATAAAACACGCCTACAATAAGAATGACTGCTATAAAATAAAAGCATACAATAAAAATTCACAAGGCAACTAATTAAACGATATAGGAAAAATATGCTTTAAGACTCGCACTAATTAAACGTTATAGTAAAAAGATAGGTTTTAAGGCTCATTTTAAAACGGTTAAAATCGGTAATAGAGCGCTAAGTAAATGGAGTAAAGTAAAAGTAAAAAGCTGTAATCTGTAGCACAAACTTAAAAAACTGAAGAACAGGTAACTGCACAGACAAAAGGAAGCTTAACTCATTCCCCTTCTAGTTACTATCACATCCACTTTGTAGATAATTTTTTCCTCCGAGTCACCAGCTTCATCCTCAAATTACTAATTAGTCTGTACTGAATTAGTCTGAAAAATTTTGCATCGCACATGTGACTCGAACCCGAGACCTCCTGTATTCCGGGCAGCCATTCTAATCATTGCACCAAAGAGGTACCCTGACTTTCAGATTCAGGTATTTAAATGCACTATAAGCCACTAGAGCTCTGCAAATGAGGGATCTTAATCCACACTTTATCAAGACATGTTACGAAATCAGTCAGGTACATGCATTTAAGTAATATGAAATTAGTTTGTCTGAAAATTTTCTACTTTCACTGGGGTTTGAACACAAAACCTTCAGCATTCCTGGCAGTTCTAATGGCTATTAAGTCGCCAGCCTTTCATAATAACTACTTCCTCCAAATCCATACATAAATTTGTCTGTACTTTTTAAGGGGACTACTTTCTTTTCAGCATTTGTCACCATCCATTACACGATGATATCATGATGTTACCATTATAAGTAGATATTTACATATAAATTCATACATGCGAGCACTGAAATAGTCATGCTTCTGTTGCTTAATTATCTTTTAGAATTTAGATATATCCCAGCATAATCAGTGATTTCTCTTTTAGTATTTTATATGACTGCTGAAAGATCAAAATAATATAAAAGTTTTATTGAATTTGTATACGATTCAATTTCATTTACATTTACCAGTCCTGTGAATTGCATTAAATTTTAAAATGTTATAAGAGATGAAAAATCCAAAGTCACAGATTAACGATGATCTGGGCAGCATCAACACAAGATTTTCTTCCTGGTGCCTCAATAAAAACTATATATTAATGTTTTCTATGTCAAAATTTGTGCTAATTTAATGCTATCTGTGTAAATTATCATTGTAACTAGTATGCTCCTGGTAAATCTAGCAATAAATTCTAAATTTCTATTTTAAAACGTCACAATTGAATCAATGACGCATTTGTAAAAAATTTACAAATGGAGCTGCATTGGATGTAAACGAACATTTATATGTCTTTGGAGCATAATGGTCTGAGATAGCTTACAGGTTCTTTATCAAGTCGATCTACCTCGCTCGCTCTCAACTACACCCTTGCATTAACTGCTAAAACTGTTCTTGTTTATTATCGTTACTATTGCAATTGCCTTCATCGCCATTATAGAGAGGCTTGTTAAGTATGAAAGTTCTCGTTTGGCATACTTGAAAAAATCTTTCAGGTATCCAAAAGGAAAGATTTAGATTAATTTTAAATTATTTATTCATCCATTTAACGCAATACAACAAAATACGAGTTATACAATTACAATTGACAATGCATTGCAGTGCTGTGAGCGTAGCAGAAAAAATTAACTTGTAAGCTAAGCTCACATACATCCACATGTTTCCACTGTCCCAGGATGTGATTTTTCACCAAATTCGAATAGAAAGGTACGAGTGACTGAGACAAAATTTCAACAGGAAAATTAATTTGGTCTTGATAAACAAAATATCTGTGTTTTAATTATGTTTAACTTTAACAGCTGTAACAAAATTGGGGGAAGGGTCAGTAGAGCAATTCCGTAACTCAAGGTTGTGGGTGGATGCAATCGCATCGGCTCACAGTTTTCTGTACATTGTGAATGCAAATGATTTCAGCTACCTTCTGATTCTTCTTAAGTATAATTTTGTAGGACAGAGACGAAACAATTGAGTCATCCAATGCGAAATGTTCGAACCAAATAGTTTATTAGGTTTTCTGTTAGGAAGCCCAGTACCTTAGACATGTTAAAAGTGTTCAGCTAGTTTACGTACGCTTATTACGCTAATACAAACGTTTTGAAAGTTTATCAACTTACCTTTACAACAAAATAACAATGGTAACGACAATGATGACGATGCGAATAACAACAAAACGATAACGAGTGAATAAAAATGACGTCAGCACAAATGCACAAATGGCGACGTCGACAACCAAAATAACACAACTACAACAACATCTATTACTACTACAACAACTACTACTACTACTACTACTACTACTACTACTACTACTACTACTACTACTACTACTACTACTACTACTACTACTACTACTACTACTACTACTACTACTACTACTACTACTACTACTACTACTACTACTACTACTACTACTACTACTACTACTACTACTACTACTACTACTACTACTACTACTACTACTACTACTACTACTACTACTACTACTACTACTACTACTACTACTAGAATAACAGCCGGAGCAATAACGACAGCAACAAGAAGACCAGTACTAATAATAACAATTACGACGACAATAAAAACAAAAGCGGAAAAAACTTACAGAATAGCGGAATTCGAACTCTCTAGTTAAACAGTTTGGAAAAATGGTGCACAGTATGTCAGTTCAGATAATTCTATTGGCAAAGAAAATAATTGTTTGATCCGAGTACAATTCATGTATGTAAAATTAACACATTTATAATCTTAAATGTTAAAGAAGCGCATGTATGTAGTTCAAGTGCATTTTTCGCCTACACCCAGTGTCTGCCTTAAGATATCGCGCATATTATTACAGATTTTTCATATGTAAATCAAATATTCGCTCACTTAGAATAGCACCAAACTTTAGATCGATTTTTGTTGTGTAAATCAGCGTAAATTAGTATTAGCTGCCCACATAAATCACATGTTTCGGCCACCACTTCGTAAACAACCATGGTGACATTTTTTAGCGACATATTACTGAAGATAAAGGCTGATGCATTTTGTGTTTTTTATGAACTTCAGGCGACTTTAAATTAAATTTTATCTTTCTGCCTGCCTATCCGTCCGTCCGTCCGTTCATCCATCGACTATATATCTATTTATCTATCTGTCTATCGACAAGGGACTCATGTCTACTCAAAAATGTGGGTTCGTGATTTGGAAACGCGAAAAAAAATTATTTTTTTCGGAATGAACCGTGGGCGGGAGTCTTCAAGGTAGATAACTTCAAATATTGTCGGTAATCCGGTGCCAAGAACGATAAATAAACAAGACTCCCGTCGCGTTATAAATCTTATCGGATGTTTGGCTTCAAACAAAGGTGCGCATAACAAATTATTTAACAAACAAAGGCTTGAACCCGTATAGAAAGCTCACGCGTGTGTACTCGCGTATTGTGTGACTATGTGGGAACATAAAACATTAGGTACACAGTGCAAAGGCACACAATAATTAGTCAAAATACGCAGTATTACATTTCCGTTGTACACGGAATGAGGCAGTCAACGTTTTCCTGGAGTCATTGCCTTTTTAATCAAACAATTGTTTTATTTGTGGTCAGTACACAATAAAAATCCAATGCAGGTTCCAGTGCTAATTCTTGCTTATAATTATTTTACGGTTAATTTTTGTAACAGGCCTAGTTGTTGCACGCAGCTTAACTTAAGTTGATAAAAACTACAATTATTACACTTATTTGCTTGACCGAAGTACCATAACACTTTGGTAGCAACATTTAGCCCTATTATCTGTGAGAATTATTTTAACAAAATTGATAATGACATTTAGCTATAAGCGGAAATTTATTTTGGGCGATAATTTATAAATGTGACTCATCATTGGCATTAATCTGTTCTGTATAAAGTGTAATTATGAAGAATATGAAAATGTTTACGTGGATTCCTGGCTACTGTGTGACTGTTATTTGGCTTCTTCATCAGAACTGTGCAGCACAGACCAGTGTGACAGTTGTTACCGACAAAGGAACGTTTCGTGGAATGAACGCTTTTGATAGTTTTAGTGGAGTAGTGAGCACGTTTTTAGGCATTCCCTACGCGAAGCCACCGGAACGGTTTAAAGTAAGATAAATTGTATATAAATTCACTATTTTTCTATGCAGTAAAATTCAATTTCAATTTATTAGCAACATTATACAATTGCTGTTCTTAATGATAACAAAAGTACTTAGAAAATTGTCATCATTGTTTTTCTTGAATGGAACTCGGGAAGTTGAACGGGACAGTATTGGCAATGTATTAACTGTTTAAAATATGTTTTACAAAACAAAAACAAGAATATTGTAGATATGTAGATGCTGTGGCATAGGCTACATATGTAGCTGTGGCTGTGGCATGATCTTGTATACGCTACACTTCTGAGTTTAAAATTCGGCACTGTAAATTCTATTAAAACTGTGATAAATCGATCTTTCTAACTTCAAAAAATTACTAAAATTTTTTAACTTTTTTCTCTACGAAGTGACGTTATCTTTGAAGTCGGGTTTGATGTTTTAAATACGAAATACTCCCACGTTAGAATATTTGTGTCTACGACACAACCTCAGCTTCCAAAGGTAACGTCGTCGCACACAGTCAAAAACAATTAATTATTATTGTTTTGCTCATTATATTATTAATTTAAGCAGTATTAAAATTATATTTTATTTATATCACGTCTTTCTCTTTCTCTACAGCCACTTCGTCATTCTTAGAGAGAAAGAGCTGAGACAAATGATGAGCTGCTATAAAAAAACACATGCAGCCAAATTGTTCTACATTTGAATTCCTTGCAGATAAACGTAGCATATTTAAAAAGTTTGTTTTACTATAGAGGGCAGAACCAATAGAAGACAGCCTTGCAACATTCGACGCAACAAGTTATTCTAAGCGCTGTTGGCAAAAGGATGCTGACACTAATTTTGATACGGGTATAACCTCTCAGAATGACGAAGATTGTCTCTATCTCAACATCTATGCGCCTGACGTACGTTATTTAACAATCTAAGTACCACTAATTGAGAACCTAGGGAGGGAGGGGGAGGGAGAGAGAGAGAAGAGAGAGAGAGAGAGAGAGAGAGAGAGAGAGAGAGAGAGAGAGAGAGAGAGAGAGAGGCGCAATGAATATTTTAGTCGTTATATTAAGTAGATGTGAGCTTAGTGATCTTCACAACTACATTCAAAAGTCTTAGGATTTAATTTTGCTACATGTTTTGGTTTTCTAACAGGTGACTAGGCTGGAGATTAATGACAGATATCCAGTCTTATTTTTTATACATAATGGCGCACTAAGTGAAGGACCATTCCAGGGTGGATCGTCCGAAGAATGGATGTACAGAGCTAGTGGATTAGCTGGGAGCATGGGTTTAGTGGTTGTAACAATTAATTATCGACTTGGACCATTTGGTAGGTAATTAGGAGTTAAAATTCCGGATATGAAATTCTCACCAAGGACGTGCCAGTGTTAATTTCAATGCGTTTCAGCAAAATCTGTTCACATTACCCTACACTTCCAAGAACTTCTTGTATGAGGTTTCTGAATGCTGAATTCCAGCTTGCAAATTAAGAGCTAACTATATTTTAAAAAACAACAATGTGAACTTTGCTTGGTTTCTAATAATTATGTAACTTATAAATGTACATGTCCATAAAACTGCTAGGTTAATCGGTTAATAGGTTAATAAAATGGCCTAATGATAACTACAAACACTTTTGTTATATCTTTTGTAAATAGCAGAATTTAGATCTTGAAAAAATAGCGTTGAAGGCAGAAAACCAGAAAACACGGCACAACGATGTTACACAATGAAGGCAGACAAAGTTACATTCCTATTAATATAATTTCTAAAAAATGATGGTAGAGAATTGTTTTGTAGGTAGAGTAAAATGGCACACCCAACAACATAATGCTCGTAACTAAACGCATGCGCTGAGTAGGAAGGCGTGATGGAGGCAGTTAATAAGCAGAATTGTAGAAAACAGATACAATGAGTGGCAATGATTGTTTCCATTATCATCGCCTATGCCTTCCATCAATGACTTAGCGCCACACTATTTAAATGCTATCCTTCCGCCCAAGGTAAATGAAGTTACCCCCGTGTGCACAGTGGTACTAAATACAGAAATTTTAATTGCCGCCCTGTAAACTGTGGAAAGTCCTTTTTCATATCGAGAATTAATATGTGGAACACCTTGCCACAGAACATTCGTGAAATTACACTCATTTTAGACTTCATACAAGAGTTCAAAACTCGTTTAAGTTTTTCATCACGTAAAAAACATTTTTCATTTGGTAAGCCCCCAATTTATGTGCATTGTACGCGAGTGAGAATCGGATTTACTCAGCTAAACTATGACCTTTTCTCTAAAGGCTGTAAAAATAACCACTGTCAACCAGTTTTGCCGATTAGTAATTGTGGATTTCGGTTTGAGTCTGCTGAACACTTTTTGTTGTACTATGCATTGTATCAACAAACATGTGAAGTTATGTTTGATAAACTAAATGAGATATTGTTGCCCCTAATAAAACCTTAATATAGTTGCACGAGGAAGTAATGACCTGTTGAAGTGACTTTAATCATGTTGTTAATTGTTATATATTCCAATGTGTACATGACTTTAGATTTCGCACTAAACGCTTTCAGTAATTCTGTCTCATATGAAATGCGTCAGCCTTAAATATCCGTACATTAAAATTCTTTAACTGTCTTTTTATTACCTATTATTAATACAATCTTATAGTAAACTTGTCAGCGTGTGCAGGCCATTCTTATTGGCAGTATAGTCAATTCTTATTGTAAATGTTTTTTTAAATAGTGTATATAGTTTGTTGTGGTGAGGATCTTAAATCATATTTTGAAATTGTCTGATCAAATCCTACTAATTTGCTAAGTTGAACAACATATAATAACAGCTGCAGGCACAGAGAACATTACGTTAATTTGGGGAAATTATATTTATTTTCTGAAGAAGGTCCTAAAATATTTTTTTAAATTTACTTGGGAAAACTTCTCAATTTTTCTTGTTATTAAAAGCAGTGGATTACGTCATTAAAACTACACCACATGTTTTCGTCTCCTTCCATTTTTAAGGAATTAAAAAAATTCAACACACTCTGCATAGCGCAACAAAGAACGGCCTATACTACAAGCATTTGATTAATGGACATGTTAATGCAATGCAGGATTTTTGAGTTCTGAGGACAGCCAATCCCCCGGTAACTTTGGATTATTGGATCAAGTGGAAGCCCTAAAATGGGTTAAAGATAACATCGCTCCCTTTGGAGGCGATCCAAATAACGTTGTTATATTTGGTGGTATGTCTGTCTCATTCCACATGCTGTCATCATTGTCGGCAGGTAGGCTCATAGACTTTAAATTAACATATTCTTTTATATCAGTATATATAGTAAGGTCTGATCAAAAAGATTGAATTGCTAAAACATATCAAATTGTGTACCATAAAGCACAACAATGTTGTTCCCATTGTTCGAACAGTTTATACCAAAGTAAACGGACCTAAAAATGTTAAGTTATGACTAACGGCGCGTTTAGCTAGTTTTTTCGTCAAGTAACTTGCAAAGGTGTTCAGATTAAAGAGCAAAACTTGCTGAGAGTTACTCCCTGACAGTGAGCTAGCACTCCCTTCTCTATTCGATGCGGGAATTAAGTGTCGAGAGTAATTCGCCAGTAATTCACGAGTAACAAAAATTAATTTCAAGACCTCAGAATGGCCATCTTGAATTCTTTTACACGAGGGAATTTCAGGCTCTTCAACTGATTCAGTCTTTCAACCTTTTCAGGTCTATTTCATAAGGCTGTGTCAATGAGTGGCTCTGCACTTTCTCCATATGCCTTCGTGAAGAAGCCTCTAGCTATTCTCAACATCTTTTCCGAAGAATTGGACTGTGGTAGTACAGAAGACAGAAGAACCGATACATCAGATGTTATAAACTGTTTGAAGGGCAAATCAGCGCGGGACTTAGCAGATGCAGCATTCAGAGTATGTTACTGTGTAATTTTAGTGGTGCCAAGTTTTTAAATTCTTTATAACAAGAACAATATCCCTTTCTTAAATAATCCCATATTTTTAATACATTTTTATTTAGAAAATCATCGTTTCCACTGCACACTAGCAGTCCAGGATTTCTTTGTGATATGATAAGATTCAAAATAACCCTAGCGGTTGTGCAGATCTGTAAATTTACACTGAGTTTCATGTTCGTTTAAAACAGTAAATTTAGAAAAATTACTTTCTTTGTTATGGAAATACAATTTTAACCATCGCAATTTTAAAAAAAGTTGAGCAAAATAAAACATGAAACTTACAACTAAATTTTTTCTTGTGCAATGACTATATTCTGTTAAATTTTGATTTTTGTTTTGTTAAAGAATTTGCAGGTAAAGTTTTCTCTAAACGACTTTGTATATGATCATACAGGTTAACGGGTTTACGCACAAATATTTGCAATGAGTAAGCTTCATATTGTTTTAAATAATTTTAAAAGTGTACCGAGAGCCTAATATAAAACCTTTCCCCAGTGCAGTATAAGTCTTCACGACTTTATACAAAATATCATTCAAAGAACATTACGAAATATTACATGCCTTTCATACAGGACCTAATTTCAGCCTTAACATGAGTTCCTCTATGGTTTCATACAAATTGTTCTATATGTGTTCAGGTAGCTGTAAAATACTTACATGATTTCGTATAGATCTTACCGAAAATGCTTTATAGGAAGTGCGTAACTAATTGGAATCGGGAAAATCCACATTTTTATTGTACGTTTTTCAGATTCCGGGCGGAAACGGAACTGCTTGGGCAGCAACGCGTGATGGCTACTTTCTGGATGATGACCCTCTAGAACTCATGGAAAACGACAACTTTCACAGAGGTATTCCATACGTGATAGGTGTAACAGAAGACGAAGGTTACACTTTTCTGGGTGAGTATTTACAATGTGAAAGATCACAGACACAGAATTTGCTCATAAGTGTATGGTTTTTGGCGATCGTTGAAATGGTGTGGAGGTATTGAGGAATTTGGTGTAGCAACAATAACGTAAAACGTCTTAAATAAAGATAACTATTATCTTATGATTGTCTGATGATTATAGTGATGACGTAGATTTTATTAACCAGTTGAGAAAATCTATGCAAGGGCTATAGCCCAGAAGCCCAGAATGCTTAATAATAGGACGAGAGGCAAAAGATTTGACATGCTCATTTAGTGGATCAAAGATACAACTTCAAAGAACCAAATTGTCTTATTTATGCCCCCAAAAAATAATTTAATTAAATATAGATAAGCAAAGACCATTTCTCATCCATATTGATTCCTAGTGAGCCAATATCTCAAAAATACATATGAAATTAGATATGGCATGATTGATTAGATAAATGTGAAATCCTATCAAGGGGGGTCGTCCTTTTCATGATGAGCTTGATACTCAGTGGGCTTGTCTATCAACCTGCCCATCGAGTTGTTTTTAAACACAACACAGGTGCTTCCATGAGACCAATACACAGTTTTCGCCGATTATGGATACATAATATTGGTTATTGATGTTATTTTATATAAACTCTGCCAGTCCTTTGAACGGTCCATTTTTCAAAAATTCGGTTCCGCTTTGCCTTTGTTTCTGTTCTGAATCAGTTATGACAAATTCGTTCACATCTGTGTCTCCTCCACGGTGTAGTCTGTCCAAATCTTTGATAGATGGTGATATGTATTTATCTAATAGAAGGTGTACTGTGGGAGATTTGCTGCGATATACTGTCAACGTGATGTCTGTTGCGATAGCAGTATATGTGGAATTATTGTGAAGTGGTAGTACTTCATGGGTCAGGGAAAGCAGGATATTAGTAATAAGAAACTTCAGCACCCTTTGTAAATCAATACTATCTGATGCCATTGTCAACAGATGATCAAATGCATCACGCACACCTTCTGCTTGACAAATCTGACACGAAAACTAATCGGATCACCGACAATCATATTGAAATATTGAACCAAAAATAGTTGTCGACTGATCAATGTCGCAGACATTGCTCAACAGTTGAAATCAAAACAAAATGACTTGACAGAAGTTATTGTTTCATTTCAAACCTTTGTCATGTCAAACATGTCAAACCTTTTGCCTCTCTTCGTATGATTAAACGTTCTGGGCTCCTGGTCTACTAAAACACTGTGTAATAATTCCATTATTGTTCAAAGGAAGTGAAAAGTATCTTGGTCAAATCGGTACTGCAGTGGAATTTATTGTAGCAACATAAGGATATCCCATAGTAGATATAGTATTGCGAAACTCCGATAAGAAATTGTAAACTTGCAATCGTAAAAATGACATTCTAGTTAGTGGCTGAATAAACTCTGCAGTGGCATTTGAGTCTATTTTTTTTAAAAAACTGGCGAAACCTATTAATTATGCGATGATTTTAAGATTATAATTTTTAGGCAAGGTATGTTAATATTTATTCTACATTTTTAGTTAGTAATTTTAACTTGTTTTATCAAAAAGTTTTTAGTGCGTTGTAAATGTATGTAATATATAGTTCCACGTGTACTGAATTAAAATAAAAAAATAAATAAAAATCCACGACGGCTTTTCTCAACATTAAAATTTGAAGTGTGACAGCCTTAAAAGGAATCGCTTTCATCGAGTTTGCGTTATTTTGTTGAATTATTTCAGAGAGGTTTATCGATGATCCCAATGGGATGACTGAAGATGAATTCAGGAGCACGTTTATACCGAACGTCTTGCGTCGCACGGAGTACAACGACTATTCCAATGTCTTAGCGCCTATCATAGAGAATGAATACAGAGAGAACAATTTAGATGAGAATAATGACATTCCAACAGTGAAACAGTCAGCAACCGTTGTAAGTAAAGCTTATGATACAGCAAAGCATTCAGTGTCTGGAAGCGAGCCGAGAAAGAACATATATTTGTTGTCACTTGGTAAAGAAACCAAATATTTTGACAACGGACGCTGGATCGATGCTCTTTTTATTTTTTGAGCGCCTGGCGTCCGGCGTCTGTTCCTCAACGAGCCAATGATGGGCCTGCGAATTTTTATACGATTCAAAAACATAAAAAAGAAAGGTTTGCAAAAATAATTTTGATATATCGCCCATTTTGTTTTTCTGGCGAAGGACAATGGACGCTTGACGCTTTGGAGTTAACTTACTGACCAGTGAGCTAGAAGCTGGACGCTCGAAGACAGACGCTGGACGCTTTGGTGTAAATAGGTTTAAACCTTCTATAGTGTTGAGCAAAGAGTCTGGCTTATTCTTGTACAGACTAAACAAAAATCCTGAAAATGTGCTTCTATGCAGTTCTTGGAGGCCTTTTTTCTAAAAGTAGGCAACATTGCCAGTCATATCAATTTGACTATACTGAATCCGAAAAAAGGTACTGCTAGTTAGAAAATTTTAGCGGAAGCGGGTTAAAAATTTAAAAAAAACAAAATGACCGCTACGTTTTCGCTTAAACAGCGTAAATTAAGAGAAAGTAAAAAAAAAACAAATAACATTAAGAAGCATTTTTGGATCGGAGGAATCCACTTCTGTCATTTTCATTTTAAATAGCGATGGTTGAGTGGATAGGTATGTGCGCTTTATGTAAGTGGCTAATGGCAAGCGATTAAGACACAAGTGCTTGTAAAGTGGCTTATCTTAGACGGTTATCCTTGCTAATATGGAACGACCACGCCACAAACATCTCGTTGAGCAGATTCTCTGTTTGATTACTGGATTCTGGCGTGCAGTGTACGAAAGTTTATGAGAAATAACCGGTGTTCCACATTTTATAAAATTCGTACATCTACGATACACCTTGTAGCTTTATGAATCTATTTAGTTTATTAAGCTCATTATAAGCTTAAGTGGGTTTATTAAGCACTTACCTTAAAGTACAAGGAAACATTCTTCACAAATAAAACTAAAAAATGATTTGAAATTTTGTATCACTAACATACAGTCTTTTTGCATACAGAGCTTGTGTTAGCAGCGACGCTGCATAAAACTTGAAAATTTAAACTTCTGCACTGACAGTTAGGCGCTGCAATTTTTATGGTAATAATAATAACAATAATAAATCTAGTTAATTCTCAATTTGCAGAAGTGCAATACATTTTTTACACATAAATACACTTTATGTATAATATAAGATGTATAGCAACAGTTATTACAGTTAATTGCATTATAATATTATTATACAATAGTGTGCATAAAAGTTATGTGTCTAAAATATTCTCTGATGTATGCTGTGCTTTACAGTACCTGTTACGAATGTTTGTAAAATAAATACTATAAACTTTATTTAAAATTTAAAACCAAATTAATAATGTAATTTGTACGATCCTAGGATTAAAATTGTAAAAACTATAAATATAAATAACGTACTATTAATAAATATAACCTACAATTATTATCAACAGTTTTCCATTAGACTTAATTATTCTCAAGTATTACAGCAATCGGTTTACTCAATTATGTATCATGTCATTATACATGTTCACATCATATACACTATATATATATATATATACATGTCATATTATACATATCATGTTCATGTCATTATGAACTAGTTCCCGTATGATATTGATGTACAACTTAAGAGTAGACATCTCGATTTCTGCATATTGTATTTATATCCATTCTGGCTAGTTTCATTTTAAGTAATTCTCTATTTCTATTATTATTGTTATTTATACAAGTACAATTAAATATTAAACGGTGTGGCGTTTGATGGTGAGTCGTTTAGATATCATTGCGTAAAGTTTCAAAAAAGAACCAGAGCATTCGTAGTGGCTCTTTGAACTAAGTAAAAGTTTAAATTACTTTGCAGTGTCAATAATACTATTAATGTGTTTTTAAGAGTCAGTAGTGCACACTGGAATAGCGATGCAGTGCCGTTTACCAGATGGCGCGAACATTTTAAATTATTAAAAAAAAAATTCTAATTACATTAGTCTTTCAAACAGGTAATGGCCAGTAATATAGCTTTGTATGGAAAGCTGTTTTCGGGGCGTAGATTAAAGCAGCATTTCTTCCCCTTGAAAATCCGATGCGTTTACCAGTGAATTTTGTTCAATTGCAGCTGGTGAGTGATGTGTTTTTCAAATATCCCTACGAAAAGGAACTGCGTTTACGTGCTGCAGCTGGCTTATCTAGTTATGCTTACGTGTTTCAACATAGCCCAGCTAATCCAAGCTATGGAGATGATGGTAAGCTAAATATGTTGCACATATTATGTTAAAAAGTCTTAGTATGATGCTCATGAAACGCATGTAGGTAAAATGGCACAGCAAAAATAGCACACTCAGGGTTAGGATCACAATTGGGGATAATTATTTTAGTTATTTTTATCTCTGACAAGGAAGTTATGCTTCAACACAGTTTGTTTGTTTCGTTGTCTTTGTCTGTTATGGCAGTATTACACAAAAACTATCTAACAGATTTCCAAATCTTTGTGAAACTTTGTGAAGAAAGGCGGATATATTGTACTTTTTTCACAAAACTCGACCCACGTACAAAAAACGTTGGTGAAGCTCTTAGTGTTTAGTTTTATTATAGACAGACAACCAGGACAAACAACTATGAGTTAGTTCCAGGTTCCGTTTCGAGAAATTCTCGCTTATAAGACTGTAACCTTTGCTTATTAATGTGTATAGTCCTACAAGGTTACTTGGTACATGAATATTTGTTAGCCGATTGCCATCGCTAAAATTAATGGTGAAAGGTAGATAAACACTATGTGCAACATTTGTGCATTATTGATAATAAATTTATTTAATAAACAAATATTTTTGGGTCTTTCCTGTGCCATTTACCGTGCACCCATAAGATTCCACATTATTTTAATTTACATGATGCATTAAAATATCTGTAATTTGAGCAAAACACTGAACCATCTCTGCGTTTACAAGTATAAGTAAACTTATGAGCGCACCACAGTGATGTGACCAGCAATTTTATAATTACATTAGACTATCACGCTCCAGAAATTGCTTAGATAGCTCAGTATGTCCGTCACTATGCTTGACCGTTTTAAGAAAGGTGAAATAAATCTATATAAATCCATTATTAACCTTTTAAAATGCCAAAAACTGCTCAAGTTTGATTTGCAATAGGCCTATATTTTGGATAATTTCATATATGTATTAGGTAATACTATTATGTACAAAATATAGTGCAGCCAAGAGTTTGTTTCACTTGGTGTAAGCATATAATCTATCAAGTTATGATAAAGGTTGGAAGGTGAAAGCACAAAATAACGACGATATTTTGGAAATCAGAAAGCATGCAATTAAGAAGTTGCATACGCTCAAAAAACGGACTGTATATCATGTTGATCGGTAATAAAGTCACAAGAAAAAAGTCATGGAAAAAGTCACGATATTGGCTAAGAAGAAATGTCACAGGAAAAAGTTACAATTAATTTTCACTAGGGTGTGTGGTTAGGGTTAGGATTGTTTCTTTTTTTTCCTGCGACTTTCTTTCTGTGATTTTTGTACCTGTGACTTTTTACACGTAACTTTTTTATCTGGAGTCTACATCATTGTAGTAAAAGATTAAAAAGATTACGAACTTGTTGTCAGCCTTATTATAATGTTTGCAGGGATGTATTAATTCAGCATTATTAGCCGAGGACCCTAGGTTATGGGCCTGAGCAACTGATAACCCCCCCCCAATAAGGTAAAGTAAAATAAAGTAAAATGAAGTAAAGCAAGAATAAAGCAAAATAAAAAATAATGTTTAATTAGAATTCAGAGAACTTACTGGAAGCAAATTTCATGCCCATCATACGACACGCTTTATTCGGAAATTTTATTACTATGAATTGTTTGGTGTCTATTTTTTCTTCTAGTTGTGATACATGGTTCTGATGTATGGTATGCGATGGGCATTCCAAATTCCGATGATACTCTACCGTTTGTCACTTTTGACACAGACAACCGCGATGATTACATTTCAAACATCATGACTGCTATATTAGCCAGTCTAGCAGAAAACGGGTAAGTACCGTAAAACGGGGTGAGTTCGCCACCCCTTACGTAATGGCCATTGTAGGTTTGCTGTAACTATTCTTCAGTGTTTAATGAACAGATATCATGATCACCGTCATTATAAACAGTTTGCGACAGTTATTTTCTTTCAATTCGCACTAGAAGTATTCCATTCTGCGCTACATATTATTTGTCTACTATTTCTTGCTACTTAACATGCCACGCACCTGCACCCCTGTACCGGGTCATAGATACCAAATTTATATCCCAGAAGCTCTGGAAGCTGCCCTACATGCCGTCAAGAATACCAACAGGACAATCAGCGCAGCGGCGAGGCAATTCGGAGTTCCAAGAAAGCCCCTTTCTGACAAACTCTCAGGAAGTCATCAGCGGAAGACCGGAGGTCAGCCAGTGTTCTCCGCCGCCGAGGAGCACGAAATCGCCAACACTCCAAGTGGCCGCTGAGTGGGGGTTCCCAATGACTGCCATCGATCTCCGACTACTGATTAAGAGTGTTCTTGACGCGAAGGGAATCCAGGAACGACGATTCAAGGCAAACACCCCTCGATTAGACTTTGTCAAATCATTCGCCCGAAGGAACAATCTGGTTTTCAGAGTGGCTGGCAACATCAAGGGCGCCCGCGATAAGATCAGTGCACAAGACGTTCAAGCCTTCCTTGCCAATGTAGAAGTTTCTATTTGAAAACTAAAACTAGACATTTTTCATAATTTTTTCATAGGGTAGCGAACTCACCCCCAACCAGCCAATCACAACCAGTTAACTTCAGCTGCCTAGAATGGCACTAAACAGTGTTAAATTGTTAGTGGCGAATTCACCCCATGATAGTGTTTCATTCGAAAGGCAATATAAAGCTTGAACTAAGAAAATCGGTTGGGTAATTCTCTTGCTATGGCAGGAAACTTTTAACCGAACAGGAAGGGTAGGCGAGGAGTAACTGGTCTCTTATATCACTACCGAGAAAGCCAGAGAGCTCAACACCAAATCATCTTCGTAGTAGACTTTAGACAGTAGAATGCGAAAGTGCAAAGGTGAAAATATGGCAAGTAATCAATCTAACGACAGATGAGTCTACCAAGTTTTTCTATCTACTATAACAGCGGTGTATGTATTTGCTGGTATTTCACTTTACAAAATTCCTCTCAGATACTTAATAGTGTAGGCCACTTTCTTTTACACTTTTCCTTGAAACTTTTTTGCCTAATTGTATTCAAATATCACTTTTCCAGGGAACCATCAGGCAATGTACTGAAATGGGATGAATATTCTTCTACTCGGCCAAATTATCAACTAATCAGTACATCAGGAATAAACGCAGAATCAGAGAATGCTTATCAATCTTCCAAGATGAATTTCTGGGACAATTTCGTTCCAACAGTTGTAAACGTGGTTTCAACGACAGAAGGTCCAACTCAAGTAGCGGGCTTCTATTCTATCCTGTTCTGGATTGTTCTGGCATTGTTCATTATTGTAGTCATAGCCTTTGTTGTGTTCTTTCTGTGTTGTCGCAACAAAGGTGAGAAAACCCAACAGACAAAAGTTAAACATGCTGATAATGACAGCAATAGGTACAGCAACGCATCCTCGAACAATGGACGCGTTGATTACATTTAGTGCGATAACTGTAAAAGCACTTCAAGAAGACATGAAGTCTTAAAGAACGTACATTGCACAGAAAGAACATGAAAATGTTTTGAAATCAGTTGGTTCTGTCATTAGTTTAAAATGTTGTACCAAAAACATTCTATAATATTAAATGATTTGAAATCCAAACGAGATGTCAATTATTATTAAACAATCCTGATGGAGCTTTTTTTGTCTGATGCTTACTTTTGTAATGAAATAAAATAAGCTTATGGACTAGAACTTTTAATAACATTTGATTCTTCCTCTCTCGAATTTCATTATGTAGAAACAGAATGTTTTTGGTTTAATATTCTAAAAATTTGACGATTAAACCAGACGATTTCAAAACGTTTTCTTGTTAAAGTGTTGTGCAAGATTTTGACGTTAATCAGTCTTTAACGTGTATGGCGGCCCTAATGGTAACAAACAATTAACACTTTAGGTGCATCATTGACTTAGCTTTTTTAAAACATTATGTTAAATAAATAGCTAACATAAATTACTGCTGATGGATTTTTTGTATCGTCCAATCTCACAACGCTTTAAATAATATTATTGTTCATCATAATAATTATACAATTTAGAGCATAAAGGAAGAATCAAACTTGAAATACAATGTCATTGTTACGGATGTTATAGAAATATTACGTGCAGGCAAGGATTGCCTGGTACTTGTACTTTTTCATATAAACTTTACTAACACATTAATCAAATAGTCATACTATTGATGTGATTGTTAAAATTGATTTGCTTTTACTTTCGCTTTGTAAACTATTAAACGTGACTAATGTGTGCATAGTCATAATTTATGTTTAATCAAGATTTGTGCAAAGATAGCAAATGGATATCAAACATTCTAGATGATTATTCAGTAGGTTCCTACATTTTGACGGGCACCAGGTAGATTTTAATGTAAATACTGCACCTGTTATATTTTAAATATTTTGATTTATTTCATTGTCAGTTGGCATTTACTTAATCTCCCCAAGGTCATTACAAAACACTCTTGTGCATAGTTCAATCCCCGAGGCAACAACAGTTAATGAGAGACTCCTAAATCCTAAACACAATGACTAATGAGCTATTACTGTTTTCGTGTTTTATTAATTATCTATTGTAATTAGTACCAGGTTACATTCTGTAGTTAAAAACTAGTCCGGAATGCGAAGTACCAGGTTACATTCTATAGTTAAAAACTAGTCCGAAATGCGAAGTACCAGGTTACATTCTACAGTTAAAAACTAGTCCGGAATGCGAAGTATTGGGCTGGTCGCTTATTAAGTTGTTTCTATCCAATTACCTGCATGGGTTAAAGCACAATTTACCACCGTCAGATAAAATTTAGAATATAAAGTGACTATTGTGAATATTAAAAACTGATAAACTTATTATGTGAACGAGAACTGAATCATGGCGAAACAGACCTCTTTATAGAGTTACTGCACACTTTTAAGGACTTCAAGGACCAGTTTTCTGTGCTATTTATGCTCCATATTAGTCGATAAACATTTATAGAAGTGTGCATATGTATACCTTGATAGATTATTGTACATGTATATAAAAATAAACGTAAATGCCTTATTTTATCCAGTCATGTTGTTTATTTAATAAACTGTTGCTGCTCAAATTACTTTATAACAAAATTCTAAAGTACTTCTTTTATTTTAACCAAATTATATATATAATGGCGGCTAGATGTCGCCACCACTTACCACAAAAATTTACATACAACTTAACATACTTTAAATATCACTGACGCACATGTAACATATATAAATGATGCATTCACAACATACCAATAAAACCACTCAAGCAAGCGTCAAACTTTTTACTATACAAATGCTTAGCTAACGGCAGATTTGTATGAAAAAACGAAAGCGCAGACATGTTAAAAAGGCAATATGTACTTTGCTTTCGAGGCAATAAATTTGATAAGAAACAATTGCAATTAAGGTGGATAATAATCATATATAAATTATACAGAACACTGGCTTGGATTAACAATGCGGCCAAAGAAAACTGCAATAAGTAACCAATACACTTTACTTCAAAACAACATGTAACAATAATTCTTACCCATAAATACACCTGGTTATAACTAAATAGTAAAATAATCACAGACTAGCGTATTCACTTTATTTATACACACTAGTAAATACAATAGTTCATAGCAGTGCAGTTTACATTGTAATAGCAAGTATTAACAAGAATAGCATGGTGCATACAAAAAATTACCCACATTACATTGTTCTTTATCTCATCAAATGCAAGGGTTTAATTTGCATTACTAATTTATTTATATATTATATACATATATAAAACATCTAATGATAGAGCTGACGTATTTAATAAAATCATGCAGTGCTATCACATGACAATTATAATAATATTATTACCTTTCACAATCACGAAAGTACAAAATTGGTAGATTGCAAAATCCAGTGCACAACTAGGGTGCACTTTTTAGCTCTTAATAGAAAAATACACATAAATATGAGAGGATTCTTATCCTATTTTGCAATTTATGCTTGCTACATATAAAGCACATTGTTATTAACATGTTGTGTGAAGCAGTTTAAGTCGCTGAACTGGTGTTAAGCTTGCTATAGGGTGAACACAAGGTGCTGTGAGAGAGTCACGACAATTATTTACTAAGAAAGATGTGTTCTGCCACAAGCATTTGGTAATTGTACTAAAGTAATTAATAATTATCATTTAAAGACAACAACAAATAATATTGTTTTCTATGCCAGGGTTTTCACAGCTTGTTGTAATACTGCATGGGTCATGCAAATAGAAAATTATATGCAAATTATACTCAGTAATTAATATCAATATATTCCTGCAGTGCTATAAAATGTGATTTTTAGATAAACAGATGCAGAAAAACTACTAGACTGATTAAGTAGTGGAAATCAAGTATCATGCAAGTAAAGCAGCAATGCTAAATATATCAGGAAAAGCTACAGAAAAATACATTCAACTATAAAAGAAATCATGAGAGCTTTTCAAGCAGACGAAAAGGGACTGAGTGATTCACAGCCTGATGACTGCAAAGAGATCTCAAAAATGCAAACCAATGAAGTCATGGCACGTCAACCTTTTAAATATTTTCATTGATAGGCTTTTGTTGTTTTATTGTAGTTTGTATAAACAGATTTTTAAAAATCTCAAATGAAAACAAAGTACGACTGAACACAGAATAACAGTTAAACTCGAACAAGTATTTCTGGCAAGTTAACATTTTTTGCTGAACTTTTATGCAACTCTTACGAAAACTGCTTTTACTGAAAATGAGGCGTAAAGCCGTGTAAACTTGTCTACTGAGATAAAAAATACCTAGAAATGAACTAAAACTTTAGTACACATTAACTAGCATAGAAGTGACTGCGGGCTAGTGCAGCTTCTTTATTCCATGGCTTCACACGTACTCTGTAGAATTTCGTGCCAACTGGAACTTTGAAACGATTCTGTTGCTGCAAAGATATATGTTCATTAAACTGTTAAGAAAACACTCAATTGTATGAAACTACACTTTAACTCTAGTCCCATCTAAGATTGGGTATTGAATATGATTTCAATACTGCGATACATTTTTTCATATTGCAACATGAATTGCAATATACACTGTATTACTGTTTTTAGACATAAAGGGAAACTTACTATACCATATTCATTTAAGAAGGAGTCAATTTATATCACTATAGCGTCTGACTCACACAAGTAGAACTTGTAGTGAATATTTGAGAAATCAATCATTGGATGCTTTAATTTTATATGAATTTAAAGAACTAAATTTGAATTAGCATACCTTTTTAGCTTGACAGTACTCTTTGTCAGTAATCTCAGCTAATACCCACGACTTCCTAGACTCTCCAGGAGCTAAAAAATGGTAAAAAATAACTTAGCCAAAGTAAAACAAATCATTAATAAATACAGCTAAGTTCAAATAGTTACAACTAAAATAACACACTACAATACAAAAACACTAAAATATGCACTAGCATGAAAACATCTTAATTATGACAAGAAAAATAAAATTTGGAAGAATGTCATTTATTGTTTTTCAATAATTCTGGAAATGTGCAGAATGTTAAACAGTGACATGTAAAAATTGCAATAAGCAATAAACTGAACTAGATAACCATTTGTTAATTTTCACTTAGCAACAAGAATAGCAGAAACAAAATACACTCAAATACACCTACCAATCTTCAAAAACTTGGCTTTTGCCCAAATAACACTAAAATAAGTAATGCCACATCAGGAAACTAACTTATGCAGATAAAAAACTACTAAACTTCCTTAACTGTATGGCACAGTTCCAGTTTGAGCTGCAGCACAAACACTCAAACTGGACATTGCCAGAATCTCGCCAACTTTAATATATAACGTGCAGACTTACCAGGTTTAAGACCGAGTATATCTAAGCAATCAGAATGCAGAAAGTACATTACAGGTCCAATGTTAAACACAACATAATGCTCGTGCCTCTCATCATAGCAAAGCAAGACTGTATCTCCCACAGAACAACTGAATGATAAACAATAAATGTTCTCATATAAGCAAAAGTACTATAAAATCAGAAAGACTTACCACACCCTTGTTAGGATGTAACAAAACTCCTAGAACAGATACATTTGCATCAAAAATCATTTTTTTATTCAATAGAACTTGAAAATGTTTTACAGTAAGTGCTGACTAAAAGACTCGCTTTGGGTTGGAACTGTTTTAACCCAATTAACCGACTGATTCAATTAGCCAACGGGTGTATGAGTCATCACTCATCACCTTAGCGTGCACTGCAAAGGTCTTAAATGATTTTTAGAAAGGAATTAATGACGAAATCTCTACAAGCAATTATTTGAGAATATTAATTTATATAAGTGTATTAAAAAATGAAAATAAAAAATTGTGCAAATCTGACTATTCCACTGAAAATTACAAAACTTCGTGTAAGGTGTTTCAATTCTTCACAAAGAAGTTGTTTATGAAATTCTCATACTGCTAAAAACATTAAAAATCTGTAGCTGTGTGCTGCATATGTTCACGCAAAACACCTAGTCACCTAGTGCTTGAGCTGCAGTTGGTGGTGACTTGTTTCTTTTATGATAAACAGTGGGATCTCCAAAAGTAAACCACTGGGACTGGGCCAGTGATTAAATGTGTAGAAACAACGAGGTTAACTGCAGTGGGCAAGCAGGTGACAGATTCAAAGGAAAACCATTACGCTAAAATAATAGCACATATGATAAGCATACCTTCTTATAAAAAACCTGTACCTAACACGACTGTTGCTACGTATAATGTAGTGCACAAAACGACGTAAAGATGACATAAAATCAAAAAAAGCTCGTTGGGCACACACAAGTGCCATATTTCAAGGCAAACTAAGATGATCTAAAAGTCATAAAAGCTTATTAGTCACATGAAAGTGTCTTATTGAAGCATATGAAGCAAAAATATTGAGTCAATTAAAGGGAATTATTTGAGCAAATTACCGACAGTTTTTATATACATTTGAATAGAAGCAGGAATAACCATCATTTTTGAGTCAGTTAAGCAACTGATTCTATTAACCGTGAGTCTAATGAACAGTGCCTACTGTATCATTCTGAAATTTGTAAATATTTCTAGTACACAAACTTTTTACTATTCTTGATAACCGATACACACCACAAGATTATGCAGCCATCTTAGTTTTGGCATAAGAATAAACAATGCTAAACAATGCTTAATGATCTCAGGATTAACGCAACAGTTCTGCACAATATTACACATAAATGTAATAAAACTTAACTTTCCAATACTTACGTCAAGAATGAAACTTTATCACCATGAAACATACTCGCTGATGTACTTGCACTCATAGACAACTCCATCTGTTGTTAGAAAAAATTTTTTGTTACTGGCATAATTAGCAGCACAGAAACCTCAAGTTTGCATCAAGGAATCATTTAGAATTTTAATCTGCTTATAGTTTTATGAACTTACAATTCTCTTTTGCAACTTGGCTAACTGCTCATCTTTGCTTCTGAGTGACTATAATAAACAAAAAGAGACAATAGCAATAACGGCTCATTTATTACAGAAAACAAGTAAAAGCTGTCTCACACCAAGATTACATAAGAATTGTGCCTGAAATATTCAATGTTTTTCCTTTTATGCTTATATTTGCAATTCAAAGCAATGTGTCGCAATTTTAAACATAAAAATTTGATGATAAAAACTAACTAGGGGAGTAATTATCCACAGAGGGGTGTAGTTGTCTTGATGGAGATGATTTATCCGGAAGGAGGTGAAAATTACAGCACATGTTCTATTTTTCTTTAAAATATATTGAATATCTATGAAAGACACAGAAAAACAAAACCACAGTCAGGTAGTGTATCTGAACCTTAGATCCTTATACAGACAGAAATCGAAGTTTAATTACTAAGGAACAAAACTTTAAATGTGGCCGAGTTATACTGTGTGCGATTATACTTTAATACTCATTTCTTTAAAAATTATAAAAAAATTCCAATTTGCAGGAATAGACCCAAAATCAGTAGGCACTGATGTTGACTCATACTTTGCCCCTATGTACAAATTAAACATCCCAGATTACTCCACGGCCGATAAAAAGTGGCGATAAAAAAGACAGGCAGGATCAATACGTAATTCTATCGTTGACCATTTTGCCGATGCAACTATAATTAGATTTCATCTACCTAAACCATCTACTCATGTCATTAATCATTTTTCATTTTAATTTGAGGCTTTAAGAGAACAACAAACTCACCTCTTCCAGCTCACAAATCTTTTCTTGTTCATTAAGCACCATTGTTGAGTCACCAATATCACTAAAAACAAAGATTTTCCAGTATTTAATAGCCTGCAGAGACACACCTGCCTGTCTAACAGTTTCCCTATTTTACGATATCGAATTTAAAACATGCACTCTTAATTTCTGAAATTCTGCTAAAGTTAAACTAGCTGTAAATCAAAAATGTACAATTTTCACTATCTTGCAACTTCTATGGCTGCAGTGCTTGAGGCATATACTAAAGAAATTTGACATTTCAACTTGCCAAACATCTGCTTTGCACTATCCGATTATCACTATCAGATTATAAGTTAAGTTAACCACATATTTTATTCGTTTATAATGATCGCATAATCAAGAATGCATAAAAACATGCACAAATCAGTTTTACCCCGCAGTAGAAGTAGATGCTGCAGATGCTGATGGCACTTCTTGTCCTTCGATCACATCCATCTTTCCAGACATCAACTTCTGTATCAAAGCTAACAAAACAAAATGAAATGATTGGGACCTCCTTATCTACCAATATGAATGCTGGCCATGCATTCACATTCATTAGTTATCCCCTCATAAATATATATCCGCAGGATCTTGCTTTGTTATTAAATCTTTGTTTATAAACCACACACAAGGCCAGGCACATTATGAAGGGTATCACTCTAAAATAAGCCACTAAACCGGCAAGGGTGTTCTAGCCACATTCAGACGTACATACATCCTCCAAGTCTGCGAGGTAAACAGTCACAATATCAAAAGCAGGTAGTCACGAACCAGTCATGGGAAGCACCACATGCGTAACTACTTGGCTACATAGCCATCACTAATATGAATATCCACTTTATAAGATTAGAGTATCACAGCAATTCATGGTTTTGTAATGGGAGAACAACACTAGAGTTTAACGTCATGCAGTGTACCTTGATTTTTGTCCTGTTCAGCAAGTAACTCCGCCTCTCGTTGTTTCAAGCGATTAATGACCAGTTCTTTCTCGGCAGCAACCTTTGCAACAACTTCATTAAACTGCATCTGTATTAAAAGTGATTGAGATTAGAAATAAATTTCACCATTCACAATATCGTTAATAATTACAGGCATCTGCATGTATCATATACACTGCAAAGCCCACAATTCATCGGCAATTATAATTTAGTCCAAAAGCAAGTTTGAAGAAAAAAATTAGGAGCACTAATAAGATGCAAAGCCTGGCAAAGTATGGTGTAGGCAAACAGTTTGCTTACTATTGTTTTTGTTTCAATTCACAAACAATGGAAAAAGCAAGCTGTAGCAGTAATCTGCTGCAAATGGAATGCATATCACACACATTCTACTGCTTTTCATTTGTACTGCAGTCACAGCAATTAACAACAATCTCACATGTTAATATGGTAAGATGTCAAAAAATACTTTGAATGATAGCAATGCAAAAAAATCATAGACACATTCATGGATGTTTTTTAACGTTTATTCTTTCTTACAAAAACAAAAATTTCGAAACCCATTACGAGTTTCCTTATGAGTGTTTATTGAGCAACATGGCATGCCCTGAAATGGCAGATCGAAGACAAAGACCTAACAAAAACCCAAGTGCCCTCCCCACGACCAGAATCACCACCCCAGAAGGTCATGGAGAGGACACTTTTATTACGTTGATGTTTTCAATAATGGATGCTAAACTGTTTAAAATACTTTGAATGACAATAACCTTTGAATGAAGTAAGAACAGACATACGAAACCTTGAAAAACAAAGTGATGTGATAACTACAAACACTTAGGATGTTCCTAGGTGGAGGGTTAATAAGTATACCTGTCTTTCTGCCATGGTGTTAGATTTTGCCGATACAACTGCTTCGTTCTTTTCTTTTTCTAGCTGAGTTTTCAACTTCTCTACATTCTCGTCATGCTCAGCTTTCTGTTCCTCTAAAGCCTCCCGAATAGCATTATCTTTCTCTGCTATGAAGTCTGCCCTGAGATGAGATAGTATAGTGTGAGTCTGCTCACCGTCGTCAAAACTGTCTGGACTTGATCCGAGTTCCGTCTGACTGCGGTAAGCCAAGCGTAAACGAGACCTGGTATTTTCCAGCTCAGAACGAAAGTTTTCGCGTAATCTCTCTTTTTGCTCCTCTAGAGCTGTACGTTTTTCCTCTTCCAATTTTGTTTGCTGTTCCTTTAAAGCCTGGGCTTGTTTCACTTCATGTATCCCTCGCAACTGTTCAAGATTTTCACTATGGAGTGTTTGTAGTTCGTCTCTTACTTTACTAACTGTTTCCTCTCCCTCAGTCTGCAGATTTCTCTTCTGTTCTTCCAATTCTTCTAAATGATTCTTCTGCAGGGTCTCCTTCACTTCCTTTCGCACCTCATCTTCTCGAAACTTATAATCGGTTTCAAGAATTTTCCTCAAGCGGTCTTTTTCCTCTTGAAATTGTTCGTGGTACGTACCATTCATTTGCTCTTTCTCCATAGCCATGTTAATTAGTTGCTTTTGCAGCTCGGATATAGTGTGATTCAAGTCATTAATCTCATCTTCTTTATCACTCAGGGTTTTGCTATATTCACTCCTTAGACTGTCCAGTTCAAGCTCATGTTCTATTAATATCTCCTTCACATACTGCTCTTTCTGATCTTTAAAATCTTTCTCCAGTTCCATTTTTTCATTTTCGTATTCTTCCCTTAAAGACTCCATCTTTTCAGTTAGCTCAACTATCTTTTGATGTAGATTGTCCACCTCTTTTTGACTATCGTACAAAGCGGTCGATGCCACCTCGACTTTATGCTCAAGCTGTGCAACGACTTCTTCATGCTCAGCAGTCAACTTATTCATAGCAGTAGCAAGTGCGGCCGCTTTCACTTGCTCACTGTACTCGTCAAACTTTCCCAGGAAATTTTTTACTGCATCTGATTCATTTTGCATAGCAACGGCGGCTTCCTGTTTGATTTCAACAACGAAATTTCTAAGTGAGTAAAGCTCGGCTTTTAATTTCACTGTATTTTCTACTTCCATACCTAATAATTTATCAAGTTTTGATTGAGAATTAGATAACTGATTTTGACATAAGGACAGTTTTTCGTGTGTAGCATACAACTCTTGATCTTTCTCGAGCATTTGTCTTTGTAACTCATTAAGTACCTCATGGTACTTATTCTGAGGTTTAGCAACCGGTTGTCCATTGCTGTCCGTATACGAAGACGGCATTGACTCATCCATATAGAAATCAGCTGTTACAAATTCTGGGGAGGTATCAATAGGCAAAGGGCAAATATCGGATGATGGAGAAGCATCTTGGTTGGACTGGCTGCAAGGAGTAGGAGAAGTGACTAGATTAGTTGCATTATCACTAGCTTCAACTTTTGAGCTAACGTCTGTCTCTTTTTCAGACATCACTATTTCTATGTCTAGATCGTCGACAATCGGCACAACGCTACTTGTTGTAAGAGTAATCAGTTCTTCGCCGTCCGCATCAACTTTATTATCTTTCTCACTGGCAGATGGAGTTGCCAAACTCTGCGAATCAGACAAGTGAAAGTTCACGCTAGCAGATGCTTCTATTGTTTCCCTTTTAAGTTCGTGTGCAGCAACATCCGACTCTAACCTTTGCACAGGCATGTCATCATTTATTGGCAAAGAATTCATAGCACGCGAACACAAAGTTACTAGCGAATCAACCCTGTTTTGCTTTTCGTAATTTTGCCTTACATCGTGCGGTATAATGGGTTCAGAATTTGCAAGTCGGCTTGGACTCAATTTCTCCTGCTGTTTCATCCGCATCAGAGCACCATCTGAATTTGTCGTTGTCTTGCTAAGAGTCTGGCAGAGAGTTGTCGAACTTGGACCTAGCACTTGTCTTGATGACAGCTTCATTGCTACGGTCTCTACGTCTGGGACACTGTAAAAAACAGTCTTCACTCAGATTTAATTATATGATATACTAATTATTATTCTACTGATTATATGTTAATGTAGTTGAGAAGGTGCAAATAACTTAATAATATGATATTGTGCATACAATTTTAGCTACACAGAATGATAAAATTTACTAGATAATTATGATAATTATTGAGTATATATACTTGATGCTGAAACAGAAGTTAAAGGTACAGCAATGGCATTGATCGTATTATTTATTTAACTATAAAATTGAACAAAACTCGAGAAATATGGTGAATGGCAATAAAAAAAGTTGATTTACCTCAAAATATCAGCAAGCTCAGGTACTCGCTCACGTAAGCTTTCAATGTCTTCTCTATTAACACAAGGTAGCTTGTCATCAAATGGACCAGGTGCTTCCATCTAAAAATTAAAATTGGATTACTATCGTCTACTGTATCTCTGCAGTCATAAACTTGCTTTCAACATAAGTTTGTCAGCAACATATTAAACTCTATATTGGTCACTTTAATAATAATTCCTGGCATACAGTACACACAGCACTGCCAAGAAATTTTCCAAAATAAACAAACAACAAACAATTAAGATTCTGAATTGAATAATTTTGGAGATCACCCGTAACATTAACCAACAAAAGCACGTATTTGTGAGCAAAGTCATGCAGAAATGAGGACTAAAATAAATCTTTAGATTGTTTGAAGACCTACGATGTAACAAACGTAATCGTGCAATTTATTTTGAATGTTTCAGCTGTCCTAGCAGCCACCTGTGGCTAATTTTACTTACAGAGAACAAAAGAGAAAGGAAATAATTAGAAAACAAAGTTATGAACCACGTAACCAAACAAAAACTGTTAGAGCAGTCAGAACAATCTAAATAATTACATTGTTATGTTTGTCACATTGCTGGTGTTCTAGTTTGTATGTAACATTACTGCATTTATTCAACAGTATTATTAGTGACACAGAAAGTCATATAGAATGGGAGAAGGGATCAGTTATTTCTGAAATATTATATTTTAAAAAATGAGTGATGATTAAACTTTGTTGTAACTGGAGGAGAGCTTACTGCAAATGGTGGTGGATAGCTGTCCAGACCCGGAAATAATGCAAGCAGGAAGTGACCCAGCATTCTGCCGTTAAACTCTTCACGTTGTACCATTTCTTCACTGTGTGCTTCCCTTGATGATTCAGCCAGTCTGCTTGACCACTGTAACCGAGAAGCAATTTATGTTATAGCCTCAATGTTTCAATGGTTAGAAATGCAAACTTATACAAAATTAAAAAATGTGGAGATTCAAAATGAAAACAACACTAAAACTGCACTACATACTAATATGAGTCTGTTTCAGCAGGAAAACATCTTACAGTATCGTGTTGCTGATCAGGGGTTCATTTGATTTGTGAAAAAAAATCAGCTAATTTTATATGAAAAACTGCTGTAGGGATTTTTGCAAGTACTAGCCATGTACTGTCAAGACATGTGTCCAAATAAAAGCTTCTTACTCGGAGGAACTCGTCGGAGAACTGACGCCTTCGCACAACCTCAACAAGAGCTGTGGCGTAAATCTGAGGAGTACTGTACACTTGTTTCATAACTTCTAGGTGGCGGCGTAGTCGTTTCAAACTCTCATGGTAAATAATTAGTTTACTGTCAGCATCACACATACTTTTCTCAACATACATAATCCACCTGAAAAATAACAAAACTTTTGTGATCGACTTCGCAGCAAAAATAATTTGAAATTTGTGCATCTCAGTTAAACAAGGCCAAAATGAGCTAAAATTACAAAGTATTAAGTTATTTTAATCCCGAGTCACTTACAACATTGTTCCTCACACATTTTTATGTGTTGTGCTTATATCATGCCTTCTACTATGATATGTGCAGAAAATAATATTAAACATTTTAAAGTACTATTGTGCATGTCACTCTGCACTTACCTCAAAACTACATACATCAGTGAGATGGCAAATTCTTTTGTAATTCATAAACATAACAAAACTGATGTAAATTTTACAGCATAATTTTTAGGATAAGGACTGACATACTGACTTAATGACCACTGGTTTTTAACTGATGTCTTATTATTTGTATCCTGTATATATTTTTATTTTACTTTACATTTGTTTGTACATATTTTTATATATTTAGTAAAGCATGCCACTAGTATTTCTTAGTATCATTAACACAACTCTTTAATATGCTTTAAATGTAAATAAACAAAATAAAAGTTGTCAGCTTAAAGTTAACCGATGCATTATAAGCAAATCTTAAGCCAAACTAACTAGTGGTCAAAACTGAAATAATTTCAGATCCCCTTCACAGAATGCTGAAGATGGAAATTTTTCTGCAGTGCACAAGTAAACAAACAGAGTGTGATTTGTACCAGATTTCAAGTAATATTGTCCAAGTTCACACTCAGTGCTAAAAAGATCAAAATCGAGCAAACCTAAGCCTGTGGTGTAAGTTGACTGATAACTCTTCTTTGGCAAGTGTGCAGCGACGTCGTATGTCACGCAGATGTTGGTGACTTTTCAACATCACCTGCAGCTGTTTCCGGTGACTATTGCACAAATCCGGCAATATGGATTTATCCCTGATTGCACCAGCTCGTTCTTGATTTTTTACAAATGACTGAAATAAATTAACTCATACATTCATTAATTCATTAAACTAGTCTAAAATGTGAAGTGTTACTCACCAATTGAGTTTTCTCTGCCTAGCTGCTTGGACATGTTATTTAGAACACCACTTACTGTTTTTCGTAAAAATTTGGGACATAGATTCACTCTACTTGTGACATCACAATTTTAAAAACTGATAAAAACTTATTATGCAAAGAATAACAACAACAGCAACATTACTACAGCAAAACAAATCTCCTTATAGAGTCATTTTGCAAACGAGTAATCCCCACATTTTAGCTGTCTTTCCCGAATTATTATCTTCCAGTCACAGAGAAACTTATATTTCATCCCCTTAGTCTTGTACTGCAATTAGAATGCAGCTGCATTTCATACTTGGCTACCCTTGTGGCTTCATTATACATCACATTACATATTTTTAGGAGCTGAAATCTTGCTCTGCATGTACACTGTGTACATGACCAAATACACAGTCCAGAATTTAGTGCAAATTTACAATGCTTCTTGATCTTCTTGCATAAACGTTTTGCAATATTCCTGCAAATGTGCCAATGTAGTGCAAGCCCACGTCTCATAATAAAATAATTTTTGACATCTAGCTCAAAGTACATATGCCCTTAGAAATAGGCAGATCTTTGCATTTATAAAAAATATTAGCATAACAATCATAACATTTACATGTTGTTGGCATGTCTACCTGAGCTAATTCAGCTTGTTCTTGGACGATTTTCCTTGCATCTTGCATGAGCTGTTCAAGACCAAATAATCGGTCACCAAGTCCTTTCACTTCTTTCATACTAGGTGTATCGGCTAGTTCCAGAACCTTGCTTATTTCTTCCTCGCCGCTTTCAAGAACTTCTTCGTTGAACTATAAGACAAAGAAAAATGATAATGAAAGAAAATTCATGAAGACTCATTTAGTTTGTTTATGTAAAGTATACTTTATTACCTAAATTATGCTTTAGTAAAGCTGTATTAATGAAGACATAATGGTATGGAGAATAATGACTGCAAAAACGTTAAATAATGAGGTTTTAAGAGAAAACTGTTACAGACGTCAAAGAAAAAGATCAGCAAAAATGTTTCTGTAAAGTGATATTTAGTTTCATGAAATCACATGACAGTGACAGCCAAGAACTTGTTTGTAATATTTATTTTTGTTACATTTCATGCATATTTTTATAAATGTTTTTTTTCTGCTTTTTATCTTAAGTATTTTTTTTTGGTTTTTATTTTGCATAT